>NWSH02000556.1:10676733-10697825 GCA_002382865.2 Heliothis virescens
CAATCTCAAGAAATCCGCATAAAAATGCTTGATCCCTAGACACTTTTGATGTGTGTATTATAGCTAAACTTTTAATTAAATAGCTTTATACACATTCAATTGAGTATTTTTAGAACTTGAATATATCAATAGAAGGCATGAGCGTATTTAGGTATTTATTTGATCGAGTCGAAAATTATTAATATACTAGCCTCTGCCAGCGACTTCATTCGCGGATCATGTCGCTTATGCCAGCGACAACCGGTCGTCATAATCAAAGACCTTTCCCTTCACTGCTCTACTCCTATTGATTGTAGANTTTTAGAACTTGAATATATCAATAGAAGGCATGAGCGTATTTAGGTATTTATTTGATCGAGTCGAAAATTATTAATATACTAGCCTCTGCCAGCGACTTCATTCGCGGATCATGTCGCTTATGCCAGCGACAACCGGTCGTCATAATCAAAGACCTTTCCCTTCACTGCTCTACTCCTATTGATTGTAGAGTGATGAAAAGTATACTATAACCATCTCAGGAGTATGAATAATAATTGTATCAAGTTTCGTTAAAATCCGTCGAGTAGTTTTTTTTTCTATAACGGTTAAAAATTCTACTGATTGCATTTTTGGCATCAGTATCGATCCCTAATCGCCCCGTGATGGTTATTTTAGAAACATATTTCATGTACAGAATTGACCTCTCTACAGATTTATTATAAGTATAGAGGATTAATTTTCTTCTGTCTGATCTCCTTAACTCAGTTGCTCGAGCAACCCTGCAGGCTTCTAACTACCTCTAACGACGGCCAAAGGTGTTTAAATGACAAACGGGACCCACCAATTCAACGTGCCTTCCGAAACATTGAAAAACTCGTCATGATGAGAGGTCACCCATCCAGTGAACGACCGCGCTAAGTGTTGCTTAACCTTATGATCAACCGATCCGCGCGCCTTTAACTCGCAAATAAACTACGAGCTGTTTAAAAGTTGACTTTGGGGCGATTTTTCAAACACCAGTTTCATTGTTGACAGCTTTTGTGTAGAAAATATCTGAAAGCGCTATATTTATTCCTCAGATAGAAGTTAAGTGATGATAGAAAACCGACCAAGTGCGAGTTGGACTCGCGCATGAAGGGTTCCGTACCATTATATATGAAAAATGAACGTATCTACTACCTACAACTAGCCAATATACAAACATTTTTCTTACAGCAAAAAATAACTTTGTTTTTGCGGTTTCACACGTTTGTTGTATGGGGACCGGCATACAAAAATACATATTTTGTAAAAAATTCAGCTTTCTAGCTATCACGGTTAATGAGATACAGTGTGGAGACAGACAGACAATGGAGTCTTAGTAATAGGGTCCCGTTTTACCATTTGGGTACTGAACCCTAAAAATCGGCCCTAAAATAGTTACATAAATATAAAATAGGTTCTACTCTCAAATTGAATATAATATTCACGAACCGATCAGAATTACGGGTCTTAATTAATGTTTCACAAAACTAGTTCTATCGTACCCTCATGTTAGCAGTTTTCCGATCAGCCTAGCCATTTGGTCAACAGTTGCATGTAAACAGGGGATTTAATTAAAATCACCCGCCATCCATCCATTGTAACTAGGAATATGGGCCAAAGGTTATTGATGTTATTCTGTAATGTTGCAGTTACCTTTATAATAGGAATAGGGAGAGAATAGGAATAGATAATAGGAATAGAATAGAATTTATTTTGGAAAATTTGAAAGTTAAGGCCCATTTACACATTGCGATTTCATTGCCCGTTGTTTGCCATTTTATTGCGGGAATATTTGACAGGCGACCATTTACCTATTGCACGATTACGTTTACACAGTGCAAGTAGTATCTTGCTGCAATAAAATGGCAAGCAACGGGCAATGAAATCGCAATGTGGTAACGGGCCATTGAGGCAATTATAGCAGTACTAGCTTGCGCCAGCGGTTTCACCCGTACTCCCTGACAACAACTCCACATGTCTGGATAAAAGGTAGGGTTTAATATTCCTCCATAAATGGGGTAAGTATGTAACACAGAAATACAATTTGAAATCAAACTCGTAGTTCCTGAGATTAGCGCATTTTAACCAAACGAATGCTCGTCGATGAGAGATTTGGTACTAACTTATTTTTCTCATTGCGGCAAAAGAATAGCAGTGTTGGATAAAAACGGCCCAGTACTTCCTAAGGTAATATTATATTAGTAAAGATTTCTGTAAATTGCAATTGATTTAGAGTTCTACCATTTCTCATAATTATAAAGCCAATTTAAACATCTTTTATCGCGCACTGAAAATAAATGGACAGTGAATAGTTATTTTAACTGCTCCTAATCTGTTTCGAGTTTTCGGACAACGAAATTAACGAAATGCCTCTTTCGTTAATAGCCGACTCAGAAGCTAAAAGAGGTATTCAACACTACAAAATCACTGGTGTTTTATTTAATTGTACAAAATTATGTCTCTTAACTAATTGTTTTAGCAAATATTTTGATGGGGGACACGGTAGCACGTTTTCTTAGGTATTTATATCTATACTTCGGTATAATTATAAAGACGATGAGTTTGTTTGCTTGAACGGGCTTATCACAGAAACTAAAGCTTCGATTTGAAAAACTATTCCAGAGGCCTATGTATCGAAGAGGGCTATGGGCTACTTTTTCATTATTGATATCATGCTTCATTGTTTAACCATACTTTGATCTAAATCCAAAAATAGCTTATTTTTTGTATTATTTCAGAATATTTTTGCTAAAGGCTCCAAGCTTTAAAATATACTACATCTTTAGAATAATTCTTTGAAGAATCTCCAACATTTCCTTCAGAACATAAAGTTTATTTATGTCTATAATAAAGTGAGTTATTGCTATTTCCTAGAGCTTTATACTTTGTAATTAACTGCAACTTTGGAAACGAAAAAAGTTGTTCAAAAGTTCATTTTAAGTTATTACAGTTACTAAGAAAACTGTTTACTTTTAAGGGTTAAAAGGGGTCTTTAGAAGGAAACTAGTGCCCCTTTCTTCTCCTATATTCATTTACTAGCTTCTGCCAGCGGTTTCACCGCGTCCCATGGGAACTACTTAGCGCACCCGTATAAAAAGTAGCCTATAGCCTTCCTTGATAAATGGCCTATCTAACACTGAAAGAATTTTTCAAATCGGACCAGTAGTTCCTGAGATTAGCGCGTTCAAACAAACAAACAAACTCTTCAGCTTTATAATATTAGTATAGATTATCTACTAGCTGCTAGCTACTAGAAACCACTTCATGTTGCTAGTTAAAAATTATCCTTTGTACTTTCTCAGGCTATAGACTGTCTGTGAACCAAATTTCATTTAAATAGGTTCAGTTATCTTACGTGAAAACGCAACACACACACAGAGCATGTATAATTTTAGTTTTAGGTTTTGATCCTTCCCAAAATGAACCATTTTTTTCTATCTTATTCTCTCTGTTTGTAAACACCTCAAAAATATACTACGAGGCTACATAATCATTTTGCAACAACAAACAAAAAATGGAATTACAACACAGAACACACAAAAAGAGGAAAAAAAATAACAACACCATACAAAAGAAATCCCTTTACACGGCCAGCAAAAACGTTACCACAAAACGCGCAATCACGCATTGCATACTAAACCACGTGCATATGCATGCATGGATGCACCACCATGGCTAAGCATGTCCATACATGTTCGTACATGTTTCATGCCGAATCAGGGGTACACAAAGGTACAGACAACAACACATCAACAAGCCCAAAACTGTAAAATTTTGCCAATCGAACTTTAACCTTCCACTATTGTGATAAGGTTGAAAATGTACTGAAGTTTGATAGATTAAGGTTTGTTGATGTGCTGTCGCCTGTACAAAGGCAATTGACGCTTTGCAAGTTTACGGATTGCAGGTGGCTTTTACATCAAAAGGTTCAATCCTAACTAGGTTTGTATTTTGTCCAATATGGTGTACTCGGAGCGAAGTTTTGCGGAAGCTTTTATGGCTTTCGAAATAACTTCATTTGGTTGTTATGAAGCAAAATCGATTTTTGGAGTTTTTAGAGTTTTTGCAAGATCTGTAAATAATATGCCATGTTATGTATCCTGATTGTTCTTCCCTCCCATATGCAATGTAAAATGTTACGCTTACATCTTTAAAACTACGGATCGCATTTTGTTGCGGGTTCGTTTAAACAGATATATGGCCGATTCCAATAACCTATCTGTGATCAGTTGTTTTGCGATTTGAAATTTAACATAATTTATATACTTAGAGCTTATTTCAAAATTCAATATCTAGCAAATCAACGGATTGATAGAATATAGAAATCCAGCAATACTGATTCAAGAAAGTTTTAATATTTAAGCCTTTATATAGCTGGGGCGGGTCCATAGTGTATCTATGCTACAGTGGGAGTGATACGGATAATCGAATGACGTTATACCGAAGTACGCTATATCGAAAAAAAATATGAGTGGTACGCTATCTCGAAAGCAGCTACAGTGAATGAAACCCTGTTTTAGAATTATGAATCATAGTTTCAGACTCATTCATGAAAGACAATAAATTCAAGGGGATAAATACTTTGTTTAAAACAACTCTATCATCTAATCTTAGCACTGTAAGTACTGAAACAATGTGTAGGCCATTCAACAATTGTCTCAATTACACCTAATTGTGGACAGAGGGACCGACAGAGACTGTTTGCTGTAGATATTGGTACGTCTATAGTACTAAATGTACAGGAATTCTTATAAACATGTATGTGATAAGTGTTTGGTCACGAGCGTGTGTAGTTTAAAACATATTGTGAGGGTAAAGAGGTCATGGTAGGTTCATGTTAGAAATTATTTAGCTGCTGTTCAGCTTTCTTTTGCTTTTCGTGTCATCTCATCTGCCTAGCCTTGTCCCAACATTGTTGGGGTTGGTTCCAGTGTAACCAAATACAATTGAGTTCATATGTTTCGGACTGTCTATCTTACCTTCTCAACCATTGGTAGGACTCAATGACTCAATGTCCTGGCCCTTCGACTTGGCAATCTAACGTACCTACTTTCCAAAACACGGAGGAACTTGTTTAGAAATAGATAGTCACCCACGGTCGTACTTACTCAAAAATTCCTACTCCTTTATATATCTGAATAAAAACACGCATGTCTTTCTACAGTAATTTCCCACAATCTATCTTCATTCTCCAAGTTTTTCCTATCTTTGTCCTCCAACACACCTTCCGCAATAATGTTTCACCTTTTTCCTCATTTCATGTTGTATACAGCGGTTAATTACTAAAATAAACGCGCCCTAATCACACCGGGCTGCTTTGAAATGCCGCGTGTCACGGGTTCCATTACAAACAAATCAGGTCATTATGTACACAGTCCTCCTGAACAAATATCTGATAATGAATCGCACCATCATTAAACATTAACATTTTTGCCATCAATTCATGGTGGTTATCGCGCCGGTCAGGAAGAGGTATGCTCAGTTCATCTACATTTTGCTGGTATGGCACTTTAAGGTCTGATCATCTGCCTAGCCTTTTCCCAACTATGTTGTGGTCGGCTTCCAGTCTAACCATAAGCAGGTGGATGACATGGAACGACTGCCTATCTGACCTCGCTTACCTAGTTACTTGGGTCACCCGATATCCCTTGATAAGACTGGTTGTCAGACTTTCTGGCTACCTGAAACAATTGCAAAAGATCTTCAAATGACAGCACTTATTGATTTATGGCCGTTCCCAATAACCTATCTATCTCTGGATTTGCTTACTAGAGATACAATTTTGACATTAGCCCCATACAAGTAACGTCAATTTCCTATCTTTAGTAAGCAAATCCGGAGATAGACAGAATATTGAATTCTTCAGTTAATAAGCCTTCCTAAATATGGAGGAATTCATCATGACAAGATGGTCACCCACGGACCATCAAGCGTTTGCAAGGTTCACTAAATGTTATTAAATTATACAGTACTCATACCATACCTCTAGATTTAAATCGTTTCTATTTCAGTATCATTTGATCGTGACTCATGTGCAGAGAATTCTTCCCACACAACACTTTAAATAACTAATAATATTATCGTCTGTAATGGAGGGCTTATTGTAGCAAAAGCAAATATTTCTGGAGTTCATAATAGTCCTTATTGTTATGCCTATAAGGCTGTTTGAAAATTAGTGTTCGAAGTACCCGTAATTTTCTATAAAAATCATTATTATTATAGCTTTCAAATCAATTTCTTGCAAAGCTATAATCGTTTGTATAGTTTGTGTTCTGTATTATTCTTTCTCAAATATCACTAGCATAAGATGAAGCTTAGCGACACTTCTCGAACAAAAAAATGGGCGCGAACTGCAAGGCGTACACTTCACAATTTTTTTGCTTTCATTTTGGGATGTTCCCATAACAGGTACCTTTTCTGTTATTCTTAACGCTCCCAAAGTGCTATAAAAAATTACAAAAGACCCTATTAAGAGATGTAATTGTGGGAACTGAGAACTTGTATTTATATGAAATGAATATCAATTGGACAAGTATTGACTTGTTCGGCAAAGAAGACCATATTGTATTTGCTGCTAAGATTTGTTTGAAAGAAGGTTCAACGACATCTTGTACAATGCACCCTGATGTTTTGAACATCTATTTTAAATTTTGACAGATATTAGAGTACTGGACTCGTAAATTGAAGAATACTTGAAATTCCATCTGCGAAGCCTTGAGTCTGTAAAAGACGGACAATAAAAACACATAATTGGTGGGAGTCTAGCAAGAAACGGTATTCTAGAAGATTTTTTAAATAAAAGAAAATGTACTAGTCTTACACCTGAAGAATATAAAGTAGAAGAACATAAAGTAAATCCTCTAAGCACTAGGAAATTCAATGCATCCCAGATTTGTACTTAACGTAAAATATGAAGCAATTACTAGAAACTTTTAGATTTTTTAACATCTTCTGCATTGCGATGATGCCAAGAAATAATCCGAGTTTTGTAGCTGCTCATAAATTTTTGAGTTAATTAAATTAAGTGATGTACGTCAATGATGACAAACAGACTAAATGGATTTATTAGTTAAAACTGTGTCAGAGCTATTCCTGATTTCAACACAGCTTAATCCCCAGACAGATTTATTTCCACATAAATTGGCTTGCAAAGAATTGATAGATCTTAAAGTCTCGAATGCATATTTTCATTTCCAGTCCTTGGGGAATAATGGAGACCCCGAACAGGAGCTCAGAAAGCCGCTTAGAAACAATGAATAATAACGTCGTCTCTTTCCATCGTTAAATAAACTATGAGACAAAGGAACCTTGCAGTCTTCAGTACTCACTATTGTTCTGATGCTGCGCTTTTGCTGCAAACTGAATATAAAAATTTCACGCTCCAATCATCTTAATTTCGAAATATTCCTCTCTCTTTCACACTTTACCACGCTCGTCATCCGTCTCTCTCTGTTTGGAATCCTAGACGCAGCTCTGATATCGACGCAGCCTTATCACTGCCACGCCTTTACATGAATTTTACCTTTATTCTCAAAGTGGTACAGTTTATTTTCGATTGGTGTGATCTCTTCTCAGAGGTTGTTCACATACCTGAATGGCCGTAGCGTAGTATTCGAGAATGGGTCCGCTCACATTCACAACAGCAAACTCAGTGTCGCTCGAGACTCGGTGGAGAGTGAACGTGTGCAAAAATTTTCGCCGAAAGCCGGCGACCGCGTGTGCGATACAATCAAAACGAAAGTGACTATTGATAGTCGACTCACATATTTAATCTTTGGCAGTGAAGTTTAAAAACATGTGTGTTTTTAGTTAGTGTTGTGTTAGTTGCTTGGTTATTATCGGATATCTGTGTCGAAGGTATGTCAACCAGTTCTCTTTAGTTTTTAATAATTACTAGTAAGGAACGTACAAGAATGATTTCCTTTCTGTATGCAACAACCGGTTTTTCGTCCGGTCAACCGTGGGAAGGTATTTGGTTTGCAATTTCATGTCTGATTGCGTGCATTGTTTGTATCGGCTCGTTAATATTATTTTCACGGATTCTATTTTAGATTACATTAATATCTTGTTTGTTGTTTGAGTTCTGTTATTTATGATGTTAGTTTTGCGTCTGTTCCAACCAAACTTTATTTTTGTTTGCCTTTAGAATTCTTGATAACTTCGTTATTTGTATTCTGTTGTGCGTTTGTCTGCTTTGCAAATTGTTGTATCATTACTTTGTGATTCATTCTGCATGTCACTATGTCTCACCCTTGATATTTATTGTTTTTTCCTTCAAATACATAATTATTTACCTGTCGTTTCTAGAACGATTTTTCTTGTATCATCATTACCGTCATTTGCGTTGATGTCTGTATAATTCTGTAGTTCTCGCGTTATATTTAGTAGATGATTATCTAAAAGTGGGTGTAATTAATTAATATCTGCACTGTTCTCTGTATAATTTGTTACTTTGTTTGTGTTCCCAGGGCGCGTTAAATTAATTAATTTGTTGGATTGTTAGCTTAATTTTGGCATCTCGCTTCAAGTTAGAGGTTACTCATCTTGATTGCCAAACTTCTTCGGAGTAAAAGAAACTTAGCGAAACTAAGTTTTGGTTTATCTTTAACTATTTCAATATTACGAACTACAAGACTTTCTGGCTAATTATTCTTGAACTAGTTTTAATAAAGGATTTGTAATTTTGTTCTCAAATTAATAATGACAAAACTAAAGGCAAGCAAAGATGGAGTTTATACTCTATTTTTTTTGTTATCAACTGCCACTGTAACTAATTAGCACAGAAATTAATCTTTGATAAATAGGTAGATAGGTACCTAGGTAATATCATTTACCACACCTTGTGTTTGTGTATTTATTACTGCAATAACGAAAATAGGTAATCGGTTAAGATAAGCGTAGGTAGGTGTCTTGATTAAAACCTTTTTAGAGTAATAAAGACACCTATTAATGGTGAGTGATTTAACTAAATTCAGAAGGCGATAAGTCTTTCCCAATTTATCTACCTGCATCAAGATGCTTTCATAAAAAAGTAATGTTGCCTTTATATCGCTGAAAAAAAATATAGGCGACTTTTCGAAAACTTATGTAGGACCCAGAATTACCAAGCAGGAAAAATACAGTAAGATTCTAGCTTACATATATGCATATAAAAAATGAATATAGATAGGGTAAGTTCGCCCTATCGCGTCCATCACCTAAATCGCGTCCAATTTTCGGACCTGCCTATAAAAATACTTGCAAATAAATATAATATCACACTAATGAACGTGAATGTGATAACTGTCAATATCTCAATGTGTACGAAGCACGCTCACATAGACAAAAGTTCCGAGTGCCTATTTAATCTGTGTAAAAAAAATTAGTTAATTTCGGTTGTTCAACAACGGAGTGCGGACGTGTGGGATTTTAGTAAAAAAATAGTGTGCAGCGGCGCGTTTGGCGGTAAGTCTCTTTATGTTTTATGTGAACTTGAGGATAAATAGATGTTTCGAGACATGAAAAATAACAAAAACTAATAATATTAATTACTAATTTGCTTTTTTTTATCTATTAAACAGTTAAAACGAGGTGGACGCGAAGTACTACTCTGAATTTATTAAACTACCACTTTGCGTCCACAATGGACGCGAACTCGTCCATTTACGTTTTAGTTAGTTGTTTATTTTTGAGTGATTAAAATATTAAAATAAATTGGATTTTCGTTCATTTTGTAATTAAAATTACATAATTGTAATAGCCAATTTGCGTCCACATTATTACGATTGTAGAAAAAGTAACAAAGATTGGTCGAACACGTGGACGCAAACTATTTCTATAGGATNCTACCACTTTGCGTCCACAATGGACGCGAACTCGTCCATTTACGTTTTAGTTAGTTGTTTATTTCTGAGTGATTAAAATATTAAAATAAATTGGATTTTCGTTCATTTTGTAATTAAAATTACATAATTGTAATAGCCAATTTGCGTCCACATTATTACGATTGTAGAAAAAGTAACAAAGATTGGTCGAACACGTGGACGCAAACTATTTCTATAGGATATAATCTTGTAACAAATCGCGTCCGCGATTATTTTATTAAATAATCGCTCCATATTTTGTAAAATAGGATAAATATAAATATTTTATTTTATTCAGTTTTTTAAATCTAGCATGTACAATAAAATATTTTCTGTAATTCTCTTTTCTGTTTAAGATGAGTTATTTGGAGTCAAACAAGAAGAAGGCAAAGAAAATTTATACAGAAGAAGATTTGAAGAAAGCGCTAAGCGACATTCGAGAGAAAAAGAAATCTGTAAGACAAATATTTAAAGATTATGGAATTGGAAATTATTTAGAGGCTAAATATAAGTCTTTTGAATGTGATTTGTGTATTTAATTAGATTTTTAGGGTTTCGTACCCAAAGGGTAAAACGGGACCCTATTACTAAGACTTCGTTGTCTGTCTGTCTCCAGGCTGTATCTCATAAGCCGTGATAGCTAGAAAGCTGAAATTTTCAGAAATGATGTATTTCGGTTGCCGCTATAACAAGAAATACTAAAAATTAAAAAAATATATATTAAGGAGGGTTTTTATCTCCTATCTGTTTTTATTAATGTTATTTTTTTTAATAATTATATTCTTGAATAAATAAATTAATAAGATCTAGTGTTTCTTTACATTTCCTTAATAATATCACCCCCTCATACCTTTTCTAAGCTGGTGGACGCGAAATAGTCCCGGGGTGGACGCAATTTGGATTTTGTGGACGCAAAGTAGGTGAAAAGCCTAATTCTGTCGTTTGCCTTTTCTTAAAAAAAACTCATGATGTTTCAAACGAAACTGAAAGTTAATATTAAATTAGACTATATAGTCACCACATTACATACATTTTTTCATTGAAACTAGTGCTGCAACATTTTTATTTTCCCCTTCAAACTTGCTAACTGCACTAAATGGACGCGAACAGGCGAAATGACCCTATATTTCGATGAAATTATTAAATAGATAACACTCGGCGAAAATTACACGTAATTTTGTGAGTTAGATATAGGTGTAATCTATAACATTCTGTAAGGCTAATCGTCATATGATTAGCCTTTTTCTAATCAGGTCAGAAGGTGGGGTCGGTGAAATATCTTGTTTATTACAAATGTCTGTATATTTGTATTTGTGTCACGATAATGAAGATGAAGTGATTTAAATGAGAAATTGTGTTGAGATAAATTAGGAGCTTGGGTAGAAATAAGACTAATTTTGAACCTTCCTAATAGGTACCTTATATCCTTCAGAAAAAATATGTGAAAATTAATAGATATAGGTGCCTATTATATAGTCTACAGATCTTATAAAGAAGCTAACTGCCTCGTTGGTCTAGTGGTCGCATAGCGCGACTGCCGATCACAGGTCTCGGGTTCGATTCCCGGGTCAGGCCGAAATCGCTTTGTGGGTTTTTAGAAACTTTCACAAAGCAGCCTGGAGTTTGGAAGTTGGCGGTGTAACACCCCCGTGCCTGGGAGGGCACGTAAAGGCTTCGAATGCTACTCAGTAGCAGTCGTATCTAAATCCACGTCAGAGGCCGTCAGGCGGATTTGAGAAAAACTCTGACACTAGGGCTTGTTAGGCGATTAAACCTGCAGCTCACTCGATAAGAAGAAGATAAGAAGAATAAAGAAGCAAAGTTTGTTTCTCTGGGTCTATGGAACTATTTTTAACTGAAAACCACGATATTATAGTTGAAACTGCATTCGATATGTTTTATTTTATCCGGGCACGAGAAGTGGTTTCTCAGGGACGTAGGTACCTAAATTAACTCGCGAGCATCCGTTAGTTAATAACAATCATGAAATTAAAGTCCTATATTTTAAGTGTATTAAAATAAACAAGCCACAAGATAAACTATCTACCATTTTACTAGACCAACATTAATAATTCTGAAAACATCTAGACTTATAATTGACCCAAATTTATTGTCCTCCCGTGTATTTGTGCACAGTACTCGAGTAGACTTAATCAAATATTTATCAAGTGTATTTATTATCTGATAAATGATAACATAACATAATAATTGTAGCCTTATCTTGTGTATAAGTGATAATAACATTATTCGTTGGTTGGAAGCAGTGTAATGAAATTATTGCGGCGAGAATAGTCGCCCATTTTATTTGCCTTATTTATTACTTAGACGTTCCCGCGGTGTCACCCGCGTGCCGGAGAAACTTCTTCCCGTACCTGGATAAAATATAGCCTATTTTACTCGAGGATAGTTAAAGTTCCCAACAGTGAAAGAATTTTTCAAATCGTTTAAATAGTTTTGGGGTCTTTAGAGTGCAAACAAATAAAAAAAAATTGATTCCTCTTTATTAATACCTACATATGTATATGTTAGTATAAATATTGATTTCTTACTTTTGTTTTCGGAACACATGACTTTACTAGTTTTGATATCTACAAGTTTTTTTTGACCATTCAGTAATGAATCGATTAGTAGGTATTCCTAGATTAATGTGCTATGATACAAAACACTGAAATTATTTTTCAAATGAGCCCTGCAAGCACTGAGATTAGCGCGTCTAAGCAAAAACCAACAAACTAACAAACTCCTCAGCTTTATAATATTAGTGTAGTATCGATAACAAAATGAATATGATAATAATGTTAGTATTTCTATTGAAGACAGATGTTCTAAGTCCGGATATAGTGCGTCTAATGTAAATATAAATAGAAACAAGACTCATAGCGGGAGTATTACTATAAATATAATTATTATATAACTGCGGTGAATTGTGACCTATTTTGTAATCCTTTTGTGTGCACACGTGTTTTTTAAGTGAAGGTTTTTTTTTATAAATCTTATAAAAAGGAGAAAAAACAGTAACAGCCGGTTTTACAGGTTCTAAATAGTTATCTGATATATAATGCCATATTAGATAATGTTTTTAATTGTGACTATTTTTTTTATGGTAGTATCTGTCAGACAGCTATCTAAAACATTATCTAAATGTTCTTTTTAAGGTTCCGTACCCAAAGGGTAAAACGGGGCCCTGTCTGTCTGTCGCCACGCTGTATCTCATAAACCGTGATAGCTAGACGGCTGAAACTTTCACAAATGATGTATTTCCGTTGCCGTTTTAACAAAAAATGCAAAAAATAAAATAAAATATTAAATGAGGACCCCATTTAATATTTTATTTTATTAAATTTTTACCATACAATTATAAGTTTGTTATTCATATATTTGTATGAAAAACAAAGTTATTTTTTGCTGCCCGAAAAATGTTTGTAGTTTGGCTAGTAGATAATGGTACGGCACCCTTCGTCTTTCCAACTCGCACTTTGCCGGTTTTTTGCTTACACGAGATTATTTCCTGGCTACAGCTTATAATTTTGTAACTACTTACTACTACTTACTCAGGTGAATAAATGAATGAAGATTGAGGTCACGTATTTCAGGAATTTCTAGGTAGGAAAGTAATTTGATGATTATTATAATCAACTAGGTACCTTTCGCTCATGGCATACTTTCTTACTTGGCAAAGTACAGACGACAAAACGTCGTGTTACCACAATCTGTCAAATTTCTGCAATAGATTTTCAACCTTATCACAATGGAGGTAGGTTAATGTTTGATTGGTAAAATTTTACAGATTCGGGTACCGTGACTTGCTGTTGTCTGTACATACATCATATGTATAGAAATACTTTATTATCCGCAAGAATTTCTGAAAAACGTGTCATATCATTATTTAAATATTTTTCTGAAAGCAAGTCGATTTAGCAGGTAAAACCACGATTGTAAACTAGTAAAATACTTTCATATAGGAAAACTGTCATCTAAAACAAATGACGGTTTTTGTTCCCAAAGACTTACGTCAGAGGTGAGACATAGGTCAGCATGATAGACAGGCCAACTGGGAGTATAGTGAAATATTACATTTTTCTTATTTAACCTTTCATCTGTATATAATCTGTTAGGAGTAACTAAAGTAAAGCAACCATGGAGTTTCTTGCCCGTTCTTCTCCATAGGAAGCTACTTTTGGTTATTAGAATTAACTTTAGTTATATTTTTGACATTCTTAAGTGCTTGTAAAGGCCTAAATGAAATAAATGATTTGACTTTTACTTTGAAAGATAAGTAATAAGTAACAGGAAAAATAATTTTATAATTTAGTTCAGGGGTCTTTGAAAAAAAGATGTCGAAGATTCAAAAATTTTGAAGACCTTTTTTATTAAGTTGGTTAAAAATGAGGAGGAAGGTGAAAAAGCAAACCTGAATGACCAATTTTAGAATTTGATAAAAACTCTAAATTCATTGAAATTTTAAAGAACCCGGGAAATAATCAAGTGAAATATTTTACAGATATCGTCATTTCTGTCTGTCTGTTTTCATATTTTCACCCGATTTGTGATCGTAAAGTCTAGAGGTGTCCTACGTGGACGCATCAACGTGATACGATTGCGAAGCGATCCGATGCGACGTCCCGTGTATCGTGGCGACAGTGGTTTTGGCAAAAAGTATCATCAACATTTACGATCTTATTAGGCTTTGTACAAAAGTATCTTTGTATAGGTAAGTTTGTTTGTAAGAAATTGGCTCAAAAAGTACTGGACTGGTTCAAATAAATCTTTCACAATTGGTTAACAAGGCTGTTCCCGAGTAACACAGGCTATATTTTGTCCGAGTACAGGGAGTTGTTCTCCCGAAATGCAGGCGAAACTGCGGGGAAACAGTTAGTGAAAATGAACGTATGGCTAAAAACGTTAAGCGGAGTTTATTCTAACCTTGTGAGATTCCTCTTCTCAATATTTATTCAATGACTATTAAAACAGACGAGAACATTAAAATTTATTGTCGCCTTGTAATACTTTAAGTCCGCACAAATTCTAAATTATTTTAATAACCAATTCATTTAATATTTTTTATACAATTAATAATTATAAATACACTACATCACACAAATTTGCAGTCATTAGTAACCGACTCCCGCGCGACATAATTTCAAAAAGTAGAGACCATCTTTTTGACTGCCTAACTGACCTCTCTATGATACATTGAAATTAATGATCATATGATCCTTTAGAACAGCTCAAGCGAATCCAAGACGCATCATTAGTCTAGCAATAAAGCGGAAGTATACCACTATCTTCTTTCTATAGAACAAGTAAGGAATGCGAATATTGACTACAGATTACAGACAGACAAATATTTACCAGCTTCAGTACTTATCTATGTGTATTTATGATAAATGGCCAAATAGAACAGAAGGCTGACTAAATTCTGGTAGCGATTTTCAACCTTAGTTCCTTAGTGATAAGGTTGAAAAGAAGTTGGCTTGCATTTGTAGTTTTATGGAAACAATGATTATGTTATAAGTAGATAATGACCTTGTTATTTTGCTTATTTTTTAAGAAATTAGATTGGACCTAAGAACTATTTTTTTCAACATCTCAAACTTGCTCTTTTTTGCCAAAAGTCATAAACCTTTTATTGAAATGCAATTTTCACATTTTTTTATAATTCAACTGCGCAAGAAAGATAAACAAAAAATATGATAGATAAGGTTCAACTGTTAATATTATTCAACAAAAATATACATAGTTCAATAAACTTAATTTAAGCAATCAAAACAATTTCGGAGTCAAACTTCTGCACGTTTATTTACATTGCCACAAGTGTTAGTCCATTCACATTAGTTTGTGGACGAGCCAAATAATATAATGTAATATGAACATAAGCAGTGAAATGGCGAGAACGGTTTGCTTAAGGAAAATATATGGACAGAGAACTATTCTAACTACTTGTATTATATAGGGTGATGCTAAAATAATTTCTAAATTAACATAGTCATCTTGCTGTCATACTAATATTTTTAAATGTGAAAGTTTGTAACAATGATGTATATACATATGTTACTCTTTGGGTCTATGAAATATTAAGGGACATTAACACAAGCTCCTGATAAAGTTCTCGATAGCTATCTGAGAGATAATGCCATAAGAACGTTTTAAATTTTAACTAGTTTTCTACGACATGATCTGTCTGGCCATAAGTATTTTTTTATTGGGTTGTAATTTTTAAAATAGTCTTATAATTATGGTGTCAAATATTAAAAGTGATAACGAAACTGGAGACCATTTTAACCCCTTTCAGCTTAACGATTATTTTGTAACAACCTGTATATTTATGAATGTGGTTTATTTGCTGTCAATAATAATATTGTAAGTAATATCGTGTTTCTTTTGTTATTGAATAATCATAATATTACTGCAATATTATTTTTCTTTGTATAGCATTAGAATTCGATTCTTGGAATGTTAAATATACATATTTATAAATGTATAGTGATTTTGTGATATCATCTATACTATCTATACTAATATTATAAAGCTGAAGTTGTGTGTTTGAACACGCTAATCTTAGGAACTACTGGTCCGATTAGAAAAATTATTTCAGTGTTGTGTGCCCATTTATCGAGGAAGGCTATAGACTTTTATCCGGGTGCGCGGTGTTCCTACGGAACGCAGGCAAAACTGCTGGCGGAAACCAGTAGAAAATAGGCTTAATGGGGAATTATATTTTATTCAAGTTTATAGTTCGTGAAAGCTTGTTGAATTGATGGCTACTTTTTATCCGGGTGCGCCGTGTAGATCCCACGGAACGCGAGTGAAACCGCTGACGGAGACTAGTTGAAAATAGGCTAATTGAGGTAAGTATTATATTTTATTCACGTTTATTTTTCTTAAAAATAAATTGATGAGGAAAAATTTTGTTATCAGAAAAACTTCAGATTTTGCTAAGCTGAAAGCCTAATTTATCACGTCACACTTTGAGTAAAACGGTAGAACAGTTCCCAAATTATGCTACAGACTTCACAACCATATTTTATTCAGACTACCTAGTTTTTAGGGTTCCGTACGGGATTCTTATTCTAAGCGGTCCGTCCGCCTGTAGCTTATGAACTGTTATAGTTAGGTAGTTGACATTTTCACAAACGATGTACTTATTATTGTTGCAGATATTAAAAAATACTGAAAACTAGAATAAAATAAATATTTTGGGAAATATATTGTACCTAATAGTTTACAACAACTTTCATAGTAGGTATACTTACAAACTTTATTGGCCGTCTCATAGATAATGGTACGGAACCCTTAACTCGCGAGTCCGACTCTCTCTTACCCGATTTTCTTTAGCCAATAACTGAACGTCAAGTGTGATCGATGTCCTTCGAAATATTATGGTAATTTATCAAGTGTATAGTAACGGTTGACTCGGCAATCATTTTGGGAATATTGCCTGAAATCGTGCCTGAAATTGTGACTATAAATCTAGCCGTTTATGTAATCAAGTGGGAAAAACAGAGGAACACTTTTGTTTTTAACCGGATCAAAAAAATAAGGTTCTGTGTTCGAAACTACTGGGTCGAGTGGAAAATTCTTTCACTGTTAGAAAGCTACACTATCCCCGTATGGCATAGGCTGAATTTTGTCCGGGTATGAGAAGAAGTTCGAAGAAATTTAACAGATTGAGATAGTTTAGTGTGCTGGCGTCTGTATATACTTATAAGTTAATATAATAGATTTTAGTACAATACAGTCCTAGCCGATTGCCGGCCACGGCGGCTGTTCTCATATAAGGAGATCAGCCAGCTGCGCAGGACATATTATAGTGCACAAGCATTTGCGCAGACACAGGTGCACTCCCTATTTCCCTCATTTATTATCATATATTATCATATATTCCCTCACACTCATAACCCGATGGGACGGCAATCCGACACGTCCGGAGAGAGATCAGGCGCAGGACCGACATTAACGTGCTCTCTGATGCACGGGTGTACCTATCAATCACCAACTTCCAACTCCGGGCTGCTTTGTGAAAGTTTCGAAAACCCACAAAGCGATTTCGGCCCGGGAATCGAACCCGAGACCTCGTGATCAGCAGCCGGCTATGCGATCACTAGACCAACGAGGCAGTCAATATAATACCCACGGATAATACCTAACTAGTTATTTTTTTTGTATGTATTGAAGTAAGTACCATACATAGTTTCAACTTGTCTATACGGAGCAACTTCATACAGTAACTTAACTAAGTATTAAACCAACTACCATAAGTTTCAACATAATCATAACTGCGATACAAACGATTAGATTTTATTAGGTTACCGATATACCTTATCAATTGGTGTACAGCATATTAATATTGCATTTTGATTAGCAGCTGTTTATTATAAAACTAGTTTTTTTTCCCGTGGTTTCACCCGCGTCCCGTGGTAACTACTGCCCGTACCTAGAAAAAATATAACCTGCGTTATACGGGGACAGTCTAGCTTCCCAACAAAGGAAGAATTTTACAAATCGGTTGAGTAGTTTCGGAGCTTAGGGTACAAACAAACAAACAAATGTTTTCTCTTTATTATATTAGTATAGAGTTGAGATTACTCTGTTTCTAGGTTAGCTAGCTTATTCTAGATTCTTAAAAACCGGTGTTTACCGATAACCTGTTTTAAGTCCGGTACCTATGTATCTATCTCTAGTAAGTATAAATAAAAATCGCAATTTCTTATTACGGTGTTTAGTCTGCATTCTTTATAAATAATATTATTGCTTGCATTTATTTATTGAAGGAATTTGAGATTATTTACATAAATGAATTTTACATATCGTTGGCCAGACGCAGATATTGTGTATTCTATCGTCACCAATCAGTAGTTCTTAAGATGTGTTTAAGCAAACACAATGTGTTAAGCAAACAGACAAACACTTTAGCTTTATAATATTAGATAGTTATACATTTGGACCTATCGAGAAGCAATGCAGACGAAATGTCGGTCGAAATTTACTCAAAATTATTAAAACTACACAAAAGATGATATTTATGAAATTCTTTTTTTTTTATGAAATTCAAAAAAAATTGTCAGTCAAGTCAGACAATGTTTCGTATGAAAATTATACACCAATATGTATTTTACTATTTTTTTAATTAACTAGCTACCTAAAATGCTAAATACAGTTTAAAATAAACTTAATATCTACTAACACGTACCAGTATAAAGTTGAACAGAAATAACAGAGACGGTTGCTAACCCTTTTCATCCGTAGGGTCCCAAATAACAGGTAACACTCAGCTTATTCGGATGATAATAATTTTCAACTAACCTAATAATCACTGGGTTTAAGGCAAAATTCTAACTAAAATACATGTTACCGGATAGAGGTCTTTGGAAAAAATATTTTCCCTGGCCTCATGTATATGGAGTATGTAGTTAACGAAGAGCTCGAGGCTAATTTCGAAAATTCGATCATAAAGTTAAGCAACGCTTGGCGCGGTCGGTCCGTGGATGAGTGACCATCTTGTCATAACGAGTTCTTCCGTGATTTTTGAGTCCGAACTAACTGTCGACCGATTAAACCATCGCAGTGTGCACTGTGTGTGGCACTCTTAGTTTTAGACCCACCTAAAATCAGTCCATTTTTTTTAATATGTCACCAGCATTCCATATCGGTTATCCATTCAACAAAGAGCATGTTAAGTATGATTGTAGATGGATTTAGAGGGAGAGGAAGACCAAAGAAAAGATGACATGTGTGAGAAAGGACTGAATGACAGGGAGAAATGGAAGCAGAAAACATATTGCGTCGACCCCAAATAACGTTGGGAATAAGACAGGAAGAAGATTCCATATCGGTTTTATTTGTAACCCGCAAATACATGTCAAATAATTCAGTACTTAATGTCACGCTACACTGGATCTTATAATCCCATCTCAGTATTCTCGGATGCAGTGAGGGGACAATATTTTTAGCACAAAGGAGCTGCAATCCTTATAAAGTGCAGGTTCCGTGATGCGTGTGATGCGAGGCTTCCTGTTACACCGGAGCGTAACGTTGACTTTCTTTTTGCTTTGTATGTAGTTCACGGTTTTGTGTTGCAAGGTTAGTTAGCTAATTTTAGAATAAATATTGTGACTTTAAGAATTAAATTGTCTTATTATGGAATTTAATAATGCATATAGGTACATTATCGTATTTGTTCGGTCCCAATGATGCGTGAATGAACTAACCTCACTTTTAAGCACTCCTGCATCAGCTCTTGATAAAAGAATTCTGTAGAACTGCCAGTCATACCTATTTATTTAGCTAAACTAATTAATTTTGCCGTTTGAAAAATAAATAATAAAATAAAATTCAATATATTTTTGACAATAAATCATGTAATTTCGTTACATTGTAAATCAAAGTCAATTAAACTATGTTTATTATAAGAATATCAATAATAAATTAATGCCTCGAGGCGGACGCCAAAGATCTTAAATGTCAACCAATCAATCATCGTAAATTGATAATGAGATAAAACTAATTATAATGTATTTGAAGTGTCTTTGTATCGTCCTACGCGAAAAAATAAAAACCAGTAATAAAAAAAATTCTTGCGTTCCGTTCCACGCACGCCTCAAAGAGTTGTCAGTGTAATTGAAATGTCTGTCTAAAACTAATACCTCTTTTGTTAGGATGGTGCAATGAATCCCTGAACATATTCTCTCCCTTTGTGGCCAGGTATACCTACATACCTAAACCTGTCTATTAGTAGGTCATAGCATGGCCACAGACCATACTAGGAGTGTCAAACTTTATAAATTATGCAAAAAAATCGTATCATTTACATCCCAAAAAATGTCACTATTAAAGCATTTTCCCTGGCCAAAGGTCATATTTTATCCAAGTAAGCGAAATTCTTCCCACGGGAAGCAGTCGAAACCACAGTAAACGAGTAGTCTTTGCTAAAATATAAAAAATGATCTTCAAACTGCGGTATGAGTGTCGGCACGTGGGCACTAACGCCGATGTGGGTATTATCATTTTATTATTTATTTTATTGTTGTAACACCCACTCGGAGTTTAGATGTAGGCGCCAAGGTCCGGGTCATACAACGAGAAACGGATTTTGAATAATTTAAAGTAAAGAAAAAAGTTTTTTTTTAAAGATGAGCGTTTTGTGGCAAAAATGACAAGATTTATACTGATTAACAAAATTTTATGTATGTCGGATCTGTCAGGATTTCTCTTTGATCTATCCGGCATCATGTGGGCAGAAATAGGGTT
>NWSH02000556.1:10732125-10750173 GCA_002382865.2 Heliothis virescens
CGGGTGTCACCACTGCGCGGACGGTCCTGAGGACACGGTGGAGCACACTGTTGAGGTGTGTCCTGCCTGGGATGGGCACCGCCGTGTCCTCGTAGCGGTAATTGGTGGACCTGGTAGACACCACGGGCGTCGGGTGTCGAGAGATGACTCCCGGCCACCGTAGGCGTGGTTCTGTGGGCGGTGAGTTTCGGGTGGCTTATCGTCCTTCCGTCTCCTGAGTGACGACAGGCCCGTGTCAGCGGCGNACGGTGGAGCACACTGTTGAGGTGTGTCCTGCCTGGGATGGGCACCGCCGTGTCCTCGTAGCGGTAATTGGTGGACCTGGTAGACACCACGGGCGTCGGGTGTCGAGAGATGACTCCCGGCCACCGTAGGCGTGGTTCTGTGGGCGGTGAGTTTCGGGTGGCTTATCGTCCTTCCGTCTCCTGAGTGACGACAGGCCCGTGTCAGCGGCGCGCGTTGTTCCACGCGCTCCTCAGAGAGTGTCAGCAAACTCCTGCGGGGCCCACTAGGGCCAGAGCCCGTCGGGGCTGCGGGTTGTTCGAAAGAGTTACCGCGGCCCTGGCACACAAAGGGCTCCCGAAGAACAAGGTGGGTTTTAGTCAGTAAAAGTCTGACACTTCCTTCCGCTGTCACAGCGGGAGGGGTCATACTGATGATTTCCCATCGATATAAAAAAAAAAAGCCTTTTGAGTACATTACCGAGTTACAGCGATGAGGACCAATTTTTTGATGCACTGTATTCGATTTAAGCTCTTTAGTTAAAGTAAATTCTCTGATATGTCACAGTATTGACGATACGGTTGCTTGCAGTTTGTTTATCCATTTATTTTGATATTATTAAGACATATTTACAAAACCTTCTCGGGCCGCAAGTAAGACGTTCGCGGGCCGCATGCGGCCCGCGGGCCGCGCGTTGCCGACCGCTGGTCTAGAGCCTAAAATAGACTCAGGCTACTTTTAATCCAGGTGCGCGTAGTTGCTCTCGCTAGTCTCAAATATTTATTCATGTTTCTCTCTGTGTTTTAGACTTAATGTTTCAAAACACACCACGTTATAATTTAAAATTAATGTTATTGATTGTCATTATTATAGTAACAACTCTCCCATTGTCTTTTCTAAGATAATATTATTAATAGGTACTTACACTTAGGAGAGCCGCAGAGTAGGGTTTAAAATCTATAAGTCAAATTACACTCTGGGACATAATTAGCGTATCTATGATACTTAAAAACACCTATGGGTATTATACATATTTTATGTATAAGTTTGATGAATATTTTTTTTAATATTAGAGAGAAAAAAACTTATTCATCTTAATTAATATATCACTTCGCAGTTTATCAAAACACACTTGTCCAGCCATTTCATCTTCACGATCCTTTTACGAAACTTAACCCTAAGCCCACCGCCAGACGGTCCCTCGGAAGATTAATTAGTCAACCCTTAAATGTCCCACAAAATCAATAGGTAGGTACTGTAAAATGTTATATTGCATAACAAACTGCTTCACTTAATCCTAGCTTAAGTAAGGCAGGTTGATTAATAGGTCTAAGTTACAACTTAAGGCTAAATTATATTTATTTAAGTTGATATCAGACGCTTCACTCGAGTGAACGTTCTCTCCAATAAATTCTTCTTTTTTATTTCACTCTATGTTCACACTTGTTCTATACTTGGTTATACTCGAATGACAAAAAATGTACTGGTCACTTGGGTTCAGACCGTTCATTTATCTTTAACTCGGAGTTCACTCGGGGTGGAGGGAAATATGCAAAATGCC
Source organism: Heliothis virescens (assembly GCA_002382865.2). Classification (NCBI taxonomy): domain Eukaryota; kingdom Metazoa; phylum Arthropoda; class Insecta; order Lepidoptera; family Noctuidae; genus Heliothis; species Heliothis virescens. Next base: position 10,733,909 of record NWSH02000556.1, read on the forward strand.
AATAACCAATATCGATGCATCACTAATGAATTCATTCGGCATTCGTGTTTCATTTTATGTTCAGACTTTTCACTTGCCTCCTTCACTTTTTTCATAGATTTATCCGTCGATCTAGGGTTTCATATAATGTTCTAGAGCTAGAGCTATCTGACAAAATGTTGCAGTAGAAAAGCAGTCAAAATTAAAAACATTTCTATGGCATGATCTGTCAGATAACTATCTAGAACTTTATCTGGAATCTGTGAAACTAGCCGTAAATATAATTGGAACCAAAAAGCTTTTATCACCAATCGCAATTACATGAGCTTTTAAAAGTACAGATTGGCTGTACCTACACAGTTTTAATCACAGTAATGTACAGTACAGTCGCGCACAGCCGTTGAAATAATGAAATCGTTTAAATTGAAAGCGCTGGCGGGTTTTTCAACATCCAGTAATTACGTACCAACTGCATACCGATGACAGGGTACTGGTGAGCGCAGAAGTGCTTCCCTAACCTTTTTTCAATGAAAATAGACTAACGAACTCTCGGCGCTGATTTGTGGAGCTGTTTTTGAAAAAATGTGTTCTTATTTCTCGTTTTTCTTTTGACTGCTTTGGTCTGGCTTGTACTTTTATTTTTTTTCTTTGCTTTTCTCTTATTTTTTGTAGTGAGTTTATTTCTAGGTAAAATGAAAATTACCCTGCTGTGAACTTAACAAGTTTCAAAGTAAATTAAAAACTATGATACCTCTCTGGGCTTATTAGAAAAATATTCTACACACTTATACCAAAATGATAATTATAATAGGTAACCTATACGATATATGAAAATAAAGCAAATACAATACGTGCTTTAATTTCCCTTTTAAAATATAAAGTAGGTCATCCAAATTATATACATAATAGCGAACACATTTAATATATAGGTATATACATTATAATTACAAATTTGTTGTAATTAAACCTATGCCATGTATTGAATGATAAATTTTAATATTATCGTCATAATTCGGATGTTACAAATGTTATTGACTAACAATATTTTCTATTATGGACTGTATATCGGATATGTTACAATTTGAATGTTAATGAACTGTAAAGTCATGTTTTTATTCATTCGCTATTTATGCTGCTACAGTTAAACACGTAAATAAAAAATACTATCAGTAAATTATTACTTTTTGTTATCATAGTTTCAATTCATTATTTTCAAATTAAAATAACCAAGATCCCAAAATTGAGATCACGTGATCATGTTCGTAGTTAGTACCTATTTATGCGTTTTCATAACTCTTTCTTTTCTAAGACTTTATATTAATTTCTAATATAATAAATATGTCTCGGTAAAATGCAATCTCAATAGTAAAATATAAAAAGTTCTTAGCACTTTTGTCATCAACAGTACTGTCTAGTCCGTACTACCCGCAGCACTTTCAATTTACTCATTGTCTTTGAAAACAATATGTTATGAAAGTTCCAAGTCCCTTGTTTGTGGTATAGGTATTTTTTATCTTTATTTCATACTGACGCTTAGAGAATTTAACCGACTGGAGCCACCAAGGGCAAAAAGTATGTAAGAATTATTTTTCCAATTTATGCACGAAGGGTGATGCATGCAAATAGAGATACGCACATGACAGAATTAGACGCAAGCGTAAATTGAGTTGCGTAATATCGGTCGCGTAATTTCTGCTGCATTCGATTTCATACAAAAGTCCTGTTTCATTTACACGGCGACGCCAAATGAGTTGACGCCGACTTACACGCATTATTCGAACCGAATGGAATTTTGCACTAGGTGAGAAGGCTGACGTGAACGGAGCAAAACCTCAGTCAGATACAGATTAGTAAGACAGGGGTTACACGATCAGTCTGGCGTCAGTCAATTCCATCAGTCTGGTCATGAATGATGCGAGAATGATCGTGTAACCGGGTGACTGACGGACTAATGGTCCAAAATGTACCGTGTTTTTTGCCCGTCAGTCGTTTGTCAGTCTGTGACTGATGCCAGAATGACGCCAGACTGATCGTGTAACCCCTGTCTAACAGAATAAAATGCATTTGTCTGGCGTCCCGACTGAAATTCAACCGGCAGATTTTTTGCGACCCTTGATAACCATAGGGATAAACTTAACACACACACATATGCTAAAGTTAGCACATAAACATACCTCAAAACCAGCCTTATCACAGTAGTGGAAGGTTAATGTTCGATTGGTAAAATCTGACAGATTCGAGTAGTCTGACCTGCTGTAGACTGTACATACTATAAGCGGCGCACAGTGGTCCGGATTTTCAAAAAGGTGGACATAGGATCGAAAATGCATATTTAACTCAACTAAAAATTGTTTCGTATAGGAAATTTAACACTGATTAATACTTATTACTACAACTTTTCAAAAAAACTGCTCCTTCACGTAAAAAAAAAATATCGAAAATAAAAATGTATGGGAGAAAATCTATTTTATTTTTTTTCTCCGTTCAGTATCAAAGTATAGCAACCAAATCTTATATTCTGGTAAGTACCTATTGTTCTTAATACGACAACATATAAATTGCTTGCGTATCCCTGCGGCCTTGACGCCTACGATGCTTCAAAGTTCAAAATTTTAAAGTTGAATTATCTTAACATTATTAACGAGTTTTTCTGAGTTTTTCTATTGAAATTAATACAAAATATCATTTTTAATAAAAAAAGGCCCCCGCGCGCACCAACCATGTATTAGGTTCGCCCCCTACTACTTGAGACTTAAATATACTACTGGCGAAATGACAGTATACTTTTGTGTAGTATACAACTTTGCCGAACCCTTCGGGGAATATAAAGCGTGATGTTATGACAAAATAGGCATATTTGTTATATTACAAGAAATATATTACATTTTTTATATAACAATCACCATCTTTCGAGCCTTTTTCCAACTATGTTGGGGTCGGTTTCCAGTCTAACCGGATGTAGCAGTGTAGTGTGTGTTTGTTTTACAAGGAGCGTGACCTCCTCAACCCAGTTACCCGGGCAACACAATACCCCTTGGTAAGACTGGTGTCAGAATTACTGGCTTCTGACTACCCGTAACGACTGCCAAAGATGTTCAATGACAGCCGGGACCTACAGTTTAACGTGCCATCCGAAACACAGTCGTTGGTATTCAAGATATACTTAGAAAGTACATACAAACTTAGAAAAGTTGCATTGGTACTTGCCTGGCCTGGAATCGAATCAACACCCTCATACTCGAAAGGCTGGTTCTTTACCCACAAGGCCACCACGACCTAATATTTTTTACGTAACAAGAAATAGATTAAAAAATATATAATTTTTTACTAACTAACAAACTCAATTCGGACAATAACAAAATTACTAAATCTGACACGTTTACATTAATGGATCATGTTCAGGCTGCAACTCCTGTAGATCCATATTCTCTGTTTCTTCTGTTACTACCTCAGGCAACAACAAAAGCTCTTTAACATCTGGAAAAAAATCGAATTGTTTAGAGTTGCTGTATTTTGGGCGAATATGGGATAAATATGGGTCTGAACTAATCAAAAAATTATGGAGTAAGTCCTCGTTGGTCTTCATCCTGTTAAATTTCCTTGTATGATATTCACGAACTCTTCGAAATTCTTTATTTCTTGCTTCTCCCGCTTCTTCGGAAAGAATGCCAATTGGTAGGAGGCCAAAGTGATGACAAATGTCTGCACCGTGTATGAGTAGCTTGTGTACACTTGCGGGCATATAAAACCATGGGTATAAATGCACAAAGATCTCAGCTGTTTCTCTGCAATAAGTCCTGAATTTTTCAATATCTATGGCACATCCTGATGAAATCGTTTGAAGAATAACCGCAAAATGCTTTAGTAGGCCTTTGTCAATTTTGGTTATTTCGGCAGATTTCTCATAATCTCTAAAAAACCTTCTGGCTGTGTTTCCGTCGTTTGTGGTTCCAAAGCCTTGCTTCACAAAATCTACAAGTATTCCCATTTGCTGTTTGAATTCTTCTTGTGTCAAATGTTTCTTCGCAGCTTTTAGTTGCTTGTTAGCACCTCGTGCAGTCCACAACTCAAAGTCCATGTTGTAAGATATGTGTAGAATACACTCCATACAACGAATCCACATATGAAGAGTAGAAAGTCCATATTTATAAACATCTTCTCGAACAGGTCTTGAAAATACTTCTGACAGCTTGTTCATCTCGGTCGGCTTTGCAAGGCAAATATTGCAGGCAGATGCAGACGAAGTATCCGTTATAATAGTGGCCACTTTTCCGTCGATCATTGTCATATGAAGCTCGTGACTAATCTCTAGCCCTGCCCATTTTGTAGAATCGATGTTTTTTATTTCTTCCTTCAATGCAGCTTCTTCTTGCTTGATGTATTCTGCTGTCTCTTTACAAAACTCGAACTTAATGGGCCTGCAATAATGTGTTGAAGAAGGTGCTGGGTTTTCCCATATGGTGCTATTATTAGAAACTAATTTAAGAGGGACAAGACTTGACATAAAAACCGATGAATCACTGAAGTCTACATTTTCAGTCCTTTGCTTGTAGGTGCTTTGTGAAGAAGCTCCATCGAAACCCCATTTGCTGATTAACTTCAATCCTTCAGTTGACGAATCAATCTGGGTACCGGTAATTTGAAGAATCTTCTGGACTGTCAGATCCAATAGGGCTTGAAGCTTCACTCTGGCTCCTCTCTCACTAATTTCTAAATCATGTGGATAGCATTTCTTTTTAGCTTCAAGGAGTTTGTGATACGATGGTAACACTGGAACCTCACAATCTAACAGCACTTTCCTTAAACACAAGTATTTCCATTTTGACAGGTTCAACGATGTATAAAGACCAAGAGCATGATCTTCGTCAAAAGTTTTTTTCCTATTTTTCTTAAACAATGTGGCTTGAACAATAGGAACACTATCAGGGTTCTTCGTTATATGGTCAATAACACAAGCTAAGTCATTCTTCTGGTCTATCTTAAGTCTTTCGACTAATGCAAAAGTAAGTTCTTCCGGCGAATAGTCCAAAAGAGACTCTGAACGTCTTTTCTTCTGTTTGTTGCTGAGGTCAACAAAAGGCTTCCTAATCTGAACTTCGGTAGATGTGCCCACAGTAATACTAGATGTCGACGGAATCACAGCTGCTGTAGTATCGATGTCAACAGAAGTGTTGTCTGACGAAATGGTTTCGATAACTTCATCTTGGCCTTGAAAAATCTCGGTTAAATTAACAGTAGTGCAATTTGGCCAACTAATATTTGATTGTAACCACGCAGCATGTCTATTTATGAAAGTCTTCTGATTTCTATAAGCACTTGCCCATCTGCGATTGATATTGCTGATGTAGTTCTTCAAAAAAGTCTTGATTATTTCTAAATCTTCTGAACATGTTTCAACTGGGATATGTAGAATAATAGTTTCATAGAGTCGTTCCCAATTTTTCAAGTCTCCAGCAACACGAAGGAACATAAAAATGTCCAAGTTTGTAACAAATGCAGCCATAACGAAACTCACTAAACTTCACTTCAACTCACACAGCACGGATAATTAGGTATGTTGCTTCCTCAAGGGGTTGAGAAACAATTACCTTTAATTGTTTCATGCACAGGTATTTATAACAAACACACGCGCGCAAGTAGTGACGGACAAAATTAGAACCGCAGCCAATCAGCGTCGTCGATATCTCCGGTGGTGGGGGTAAATTACTATTTTATCACAGGAGTCGTTTTAGTCAGTTACAAATAGGCAACGAATCAGCACGTGTCTTTAATTACATAACTAAAGTTGAAGACTTTTATTTCTATTTTTTTAATATAATAAAATAAAAAAATACTTGCCAAATGCTTGAATGCGGACCGTTTTAATTCTTATATAATAAAAAAAATGATATTTTAAACTACACACACTCTACACAAAAGTATACTGTCATTTCGCCAGTAGTATATTTAAGTCCCAAGTAGTAGGGGGCGAACCTAATACATGGTTGGTGCGCGCGGGGGGCTTTTTTATTAAAAATGATATTTTGTATTAATTTCAATAGAAAAACTCAGAAAAACTCGTTAATAATGTTAAGATAATTCAACTTTAAAATTTTGAACTTTGAAGCATCATAGGCGTCAAGGCCGCAGGGATACGCAAGCAATTTATATGTTGTCATATTAAGAACAATAGGTACTTACCAGAATATAAGATTTAGTTGCTATACTTTGATACTGAACGGAGAAAAAAAATAAAATAGATTTTCTCCCATACATTTTTATTTTCGATATTTTTTTTTTACGTGAAGGAGCAGTTTTTTTGAAAAGTTGTAGTAATAAGTATTAATCAGTGATAAATTTCCTATACGAAACAATTTTTAGTTGAGTTAAATATGCATTTTGGATCCTATGTCCACCTTTTTGAAAATCCGGACCACTGTGCGGCGCTTTCGTACCTTTGACAGAAGGGAAGGTATAGCAATGGCTTATCCAGTCGGTTTGGTTATCTAAGTCCCGAGCCAACGTGATACGATTTTACACGCTTTACGTTTTTAATTTCTTTAAAAGTGTGTGTGGTCGTGCCAGCTGAAATTTAAACTTATTTTACGGTGTAACAAGTTTTAAGGTTTTTTGCAATTGCCTTAGGGATTCATTTTATATGTATTTGAAGTATAATTTGGATGATATTACACTGCAGATTTAATAGAGTATGGAAGTAGTGACGTACGTAAGTAAGTAGTACGTAGTAATTTTGTGGTTGTTGAGGCAAAATATTAAAATCTGCAATCTATATTTACGATAGTATAAGCCATCTGGCAATTTAAATCGCTTTGAATTTGACAATTAAAGAAACATTGCTGGGGTGAAAAAAAATGTTGAAATAAAGTCATAACCTAGCAATTAGAAAAAACCTCTTAATTTTAGAGGAAGTCAAAATAAGTTTTATAACCCTCCTATTGGGTCTGTGATTCAATAAATCAATTTATCTACAACAGTATGATAGACATACTGAAAGTAAAGTTTCAGTTAATTTTACATACATTGCCACCGAAAGTTTTGTGCACTTGACAGTTGTCAGTTTTTTTACGGAAGACTTATTTGTACTGACTGACAGCAACTGTCAATTGAACCAAAAAACGGTCAGACTTTAAAACCATAACCGTCCTGTATCATATATCATTCTCAATTTAAAAACACATCGAACAAAAACATTTAACGAGCCAATAACTCAGCAGATCAGACGCATTCGAAGTTTAAAACTTTTTAATACCACCCGCAATGAACTCCTGAGCTGTGTCAGTGTGGCCGCCATTTTGAAATTATACGCGGGAAAGTTATACGTTGATGGTAAAAGTTGAGGTTATATGATGCAAGTATATTTTCTTTCTTGATCATTACTGTATAATGAAAATATTAATTTGTGCGAATTTCTAATTTTATAAGGAACAAGGCTGCTATCTTGGGGTTCTATTCGGATCCTGAAAGAAATACATTCCGTGCAGTAAAAGCCTATGTTACTCGAGGATAATTAAGCATTCTAATAGTAGTGACAATATTTTTGAAATCTGTTCGTTATGGTAAATTATTTTTTATTCTAAAAGAAGAATATAAGGTATATTTCAGACAATAATACTTATTTTTTCCTCTTTTTAATTAGTTTATAAACTTTATAAATAGTTTACCTATAAAATTTTACCTAGTTACATTTTATAATATGTATTACGCAAGATTAGCGTTTTTCTAATATTTCAATTATGACACACATGACCTTATTTTGACTAGAGAAAAAAATATGCAATTAAAATGATCTAACATTTATGACTCACTCATTCACAGGTTAATTTCACCCAGTTCACAACACGTTCATAAAAATGACGTAAGTAACTGAAGCAAACAAAAATACCACTCAATAATACCGAGAACGTTTCGAAAATATTATTCCAACTGCATCGAAACAAATATCATAAAGTTTAGAAAAATCATAATTGATGGATTGTTCAATTTTCCGCAGTAAAAGTCGATCAATCAATTACTGGTTTTGAAAGGGTTCGATGCTCTGTGGATGCAGTTGTAGACTGTACAGTCGACAGCAAGTCAGTCTGTCCAAATCGGTTAAAATCTTTTAAATAATAATTTACAAGATAACATCTCTTAAATATTGATAATGTAGGTACGGTTTACGTCGAATAATTTTGCAATTCTGAAGTAAACCATTTGACTTCTTGCGTATTTTTTGTACAGGTATTGTCGAAAAGCTTTGCTTGTCTGAAGTGAGCTATTATTGACTTTACAATAGTAACAAAAATTATGAATCGGGCTATTTTTTTCCCCGTGGAATGTGTCAATTTGTACACGCGTGTCAAAATCCACTACTTAGTGTGAGAACACTCTAAGACAACCTAAAATAGTCTAATGAAAACTCGTTTAAAGAATCTTATCCAAATCAAGTATCAAAATGAAATGGGCCAAATAACATAAAAAAAGCTTCGAACCAAAAAATTGCCATACGAAACGAATGACCATCAAATTGATTCATCTTATTGTCACGAACAACCAGTGCGTGCGCTTACGCAACTAATGGCAATACAATGGCTATTGGCGAACACTTTCTCTAAATCACTGTAGGGTCAACGCACTAGGTTCCGTTGCAGATAAACCACCCACACATTGAATGTAGAAGAATAGCTACTGACAGCTAGGTACTTTGGTGTATTATTGTACAATGTCCGTACCTCGACTGTGTACTTAAAGCTGTCGGTTCTGCGCCTGATCTCTCTCCGGTCCGGAGGGTGAAGGAATAGAGAGTGCACCAGTGTTTTTGCATATTATGTCATTTTCAGCAACTGATCTTCGAGAATCTTATAAAATTAAAGAGTCTCAAATGTCACATCTTACCCAAGTTGTATGCAATGAAGATCATGAACAATCCGTATCAAGTCACTTATGGTATCTCTCTCAAGCAAGGGTGAATTTTCAGGATATTTTTGTTAAGTCCGAGGTGTGTGCAACTCACTAAAGGAATAGAGTTCACTAAACATCCTTATTTGGCGTGCTTTATTAAATTTAAACACATACGTGTAATTATTTTATGCTTTTCAGTTTTCGGGTCTAAAACTATAATATTTTTAATACCGTACAGTCGGTACCTATAATTGTATCATCGATATAGAATCTAATATTTTCACCTATGAAATTGGAAGATTTCTCTCGATTTCTCAGGGTTTCCATCATTAGACCCTGGCCTGGTGACAATGGGACCCAACTGCAAGCACACCCTTTCATATAAAGAAATAATTTTTAAAATCGGTCCAGGCGTCTTCGAGAAATCGAGTAACAAAGACAAAAACTAAAAAACGGTCGACTTGAAAACCTCTTCCTTTTTTTGAAGTCGGTTAAAAATAGTATGTTCAGAGACTTTAAAGTGTACGTTTTAATACTGATGATGTGTCTATTTAAGAAAGGTCGTATGGTAATAAAGTACTTATACATTGTTAGAACAACAGCGAACGGAGAGAAAATTAGAGCGGCGCAAGTTCCCACGGTGCTGATTTCGAAATTTATCGTCAATCTTGACGAGGTTATTGCGTGCATGAATAGTAGTGCTATCTAGCTGTATCTCATCATTATGCTATCAGCCGATAAATGTACTATGCATGCGATAACTATGAAATTAAACATGCTTTATGGGTGCCTTGATTTGTGTGGTGCACTATATCCATACTCCGTCAATCTATGGTGAGTCTGTTTTGTTTAGATACCCTTGCCAGGGGCATCAGAATTGTTCGAAAGACTTATCGGAGCCCTGGTACACAAGGGGCTCTAGAAATAACATGGTGGGATTTAGTCAGTAACAGTTTGATACTCCATTCCACATACAGCGAGATCATTTGGTGATTTCCTATCTTTCCAAAAAATTCTGTGTATCCACTTAACATAGGCCTCTCCTATAGTATCGAGCTCGACCTTCAACCTCCCTTCCCCTCATACTCAACGATTATCATCATACAGACTCCTAGACGATAGCCAACCTTGCAAAATGTCAGATGAGACCTATCACCAGTTTTCGCCACGGTTTTAATATCTTCATTTTATTACTTAAAAAACCTTCATGCTTTTGCAGCATAAAATAACCATAAAAATGTTCTATTGCACAGCTTTACATAATTACCGATAAATTTTTAATAGCGTCATGCAATTCTAAACGCATTAAGTTTCACATAAAATGGCATTCGCATCAATTTAGACCGTCAGCCGTACAGCTTTATTTCGTGACTCAGGGTCCAAATTCAAGTATTTTTGGGAGATAGTGCTGTATCGCTAGAAACAATGGTTTATCTACAAAACATATAACTATCATAGTTGGAGGTCTAAATTATTATTTTTTACGATATCTACGATATCTTCCAGCGCCATTTTCTAAAATCCAACAATTCCTTTAGTCTCTAGATCGACTACAAAAACATAACCACAAAAAAGGAAATAGTTTAACAAAGTGCAACTAATTGACATTTTGCAAGGCTTAAAGGACACCTTACCTTTACTTATTGTATATTATAATGAACATAAAAAGCAACCCTTAACATTTTTATTTAATGATCTCTTGGCTGGTTCCAGAAACTTCTTAACATTTCCTTGACATTTAGACGGAGCAATAAGAACACCCACTTGGAACCTGCACAAAGCTGCAATATATTTCCAATTAGAAGCGAACTCTCTAGAAAGTCAACCATCTTGGATATTTTCTTTCACATAACATACTCTGTGAGTTCACTTAGAGAATGTAACCAACAGGATATGCTTTGCAGTGACCATGACTTTCCAGTCATACTCTAAACTCGTATTATGTAATGTGTTCGTTAAAATGCTCCATCATCCGCCTAGCCTTTTCCCAACTATGTTGGGGTCGACTTCCAGTTCAACCGGGTCACCTACCAGTGTTTTACATGAAGCTGTCTGACCTCTACAATCCAGTTACCCAATACCCCTTGGTAAGACTGGTTGTCAGACTTTCTGGCTACTGACCACCTGTAAAGACTGCCAAAGCTGTTCATATTACAGCCGGGATCCACCAATTTATCGTGCCTTCCGATACATAGATGAACTCATGACAAGATGGTCACCTATCCACGGAACACCGCGCCAACCATTACTTAGCATTATGATTGATTGATCCGCGCGGCTGTTACTAAGCCACAGCTTCGTTAAGTTTATGCTTGTGATTATCAATTTTGTTGTATCGTGTGCCTAACTATGTGATCGAAATGCATCAGTAAGCTATCACTATATGTTGCATTGCTCTGCCTCGGGCGACTTTGCTTTGAGTGATTTGTGATCATCGCGGTTCCTGCTAGTTAGATGCTCTAAGGTGGCTCATTATTTTGCATTAGAAGCACTCTTGTCGTAATTTGTTTTGTGGCAATCGTATACATGTTTGTTATTTTTAGAATAAATATTGGAACATATTATCAGTGTTCGTTTAAATAGTTTGAATACATAGTGGTATGATAAGAGTAGTAGGTATTTTGTTTAAGAACTATTTATAAAATGAGACTTTTATCGTTGTTTTGTATTGTTGCCTTTTGTTATAGTCACATATTGATATTGAATATTTTTAAGCATTTACTAATTTGCATTTTATTACGATGTAAATATAATTATATTTTATACTAGCCGTTTTCCCGCGGTTTCACTCGCATCCCGTGGGAATTACTGCCCGTACCCGGATAAAATATAGCCTATGTCACTCGTGGATAATGTAGCTTTCGAATGGTGAAAGAATTTTTAAAATCGGTGCAGTAGTTTTTGAGCCTATTCATTACAAACAAACATACAAACAAACAAACAAAGTTTTCCTCTTTATAATATTAGTATAGATGTAGTGTATAATTATTTCAATTTATTGTTTTTAATAATAATTTTATGTAAACAAACATGTATGTTTGTTGATCTTTCAAACAAACTACACTGCAAAAATAACAAATTCCCAATAAATGATAAATTTCCAGTACCAAATAATACGTTTATGTACAAACAAAATAAAATAAAACATTAAAAGCCAAAAATGAATATTGAATTCACTTTTAAATATTGACTTTCAGTCGAATTTCTACGAATTGTTCTCATTGGAAATAAATTAATCGCTATATAGACAAGTCTGAATAAACATAATGAAGTCAATAATTTTCATTCAATTAAATTTTATTTAAGGCAGTGCCTGAAGGGACAAAATAAAATAGTTGAAATATTCGCAAAAAAATATCATCTTTCACACAATCCATCGGTCTTCCTCTCTCTCTCTCTCCATCTTCATTCATATTTAATACTAGCCGTTTTCCCGCGGTTTCACTCGCATCCCGTGGGAATTACTGCCCGTACCCGGATAAAATATAGCCTATGTCACTCGTGGATAATGTAGCTTTCGAATAGTGAAAGAATTTTTAAAATCGGTCCAGTAGTTTTTGAGCCTATTCATTACAACCAAACAAACAAACAAAGTTTTCCTCTTTATAATATTAGTGTAGATAACATACATCTTCATTCAGTACTTACATCTTTGTTGTATGTGTTTCATCTTCTCATTACATGCCCATACCATGACAACTGCTAGCCTCTCATATTTTCGGTTACTGGTGCTATTTTAAGACATCCTCTAATGTAATAATTCTTCACTTTATTCTTGCTTGTCACACCACACATCCATCTCAACATTCGCATTTCTGCTACATGCACTCTCTTCTCATACCTCTTTTTCAATGCTAACCACTCTGATCCATACAGGATACATATTGGTCACAAGTCTAGGACATATTTTCTAGACCAATTCAAGAAAAGGCAAACTACGATAGATATCATATCGATTTACTGTGGATTCAATACTCTATCTATCTCTAGATTTGCTTACTAGAGATCGAATTTTGACATAAGCTCCATACAAGTAATGTCAAATTCCTATCTCTAAGTAAGCAAATTCAGAGATAGATAGAATATTGGGAATGGCCAATAGCAATTAGCTATCTATATTTCCAGTTAGAACTATGAATTCCTTTGATACAGTCTGCTTTGTGATTGAAATTCTCGGTAATTAATATCGATGGGTTATGCCATTTCACTTGTATTTTGGGAGGGGGGGGAGATAAGGTAGATGCATGTGCATGTTCATTTAGGAACTCTAGCGGGTCAATTTTGCCAATCGAACATTAACCTTCCACTATTGTGATAAGGTTGAAAATCTATTGCAAAAAGACTGATTGAGGTAGGTTGTTGTGCGTTAGAAGGTGTATAATCTAGAGCTTGAATAGAAAGTCAATTTAATGAGACTATTGTCTATAACTATTGTTCTGTAGTTTTATATTTTAACCAAGAAAATTTTGAGAAGGAATTTTACTTGCTTATACGGTACAAAACAGCCTGCCAAACGCACTTAATTATATTCTAAAAATGGTAGTAACATTTATCTTAATTTTAATCCTCATTTCCATTTATAGCGCTATCACACTAGCGACCTTTTCACGCGTTTAAGAGCGACAACAAACAATTAACAACTACAGGTATACTCGACAGCAAGTTAGTGTACCCAAAATCTGTCATATCTGTCAAATCTTACTAATCAAAAAAAAAAAAAATCAAAAAATCAAAATGCATTTATTCAAAGTAGGCTGAAAATCAGCACTTTTTGAAGGTCAAGTTTACAAAAGACAGCCCCAAAAACGCCCGCCCTTCACCACTTCCTATGTGTTTTGGCTGGGAAGAAGAAATGGTGGAACAAACTCCCCAGCAACACAATTCTGTCTAGTATACAAAAATTCATGTAGTATAATAAAATATGACGTATTTGACCATGTTGGCTAGCACACACATTCTTACCTTTACTTATTAATCATTACTCAAGCGTCTACAATATAATAATCGAACATTAACCTTCCACTATTGTGATAAGGTTGAAAATCGATCGCAGAAATTTGACAGATTTGTGGACACTGACTTGCTGTCGACCGTACAAAAGTTGCCGCCTCAAATCGCGCGAAATATTCTCCCTGCTTGAAATATATCGCGCGTATACGAGCAGGGACATAAATTGTAGCCACCTCGCTTCTAATTCACACTCAATTTATAAGATGACGAGTTATCGGCTAACCTAAAGGACCCAATTTTACGGTCCAACTGAGCATTTTTCAATAAACCTCGTGTTTGGCTTGTGGGAGACAGATTGGGACCTCTATGGTCGATTAATTTTGTTATACAACCTTTGTAATAGAAAGTACACATTTTTAGCTTTATTTATGTGTATTTAGGCCTGTTGTTACAGAAATCAGAGAATTTATCACATAGTCTTTAACAATAAAAAATATATATTTCCTATGGAAAATGACAGACAATAGAATCACTAATCTAACGATCCTTACTAATATTATATATCATGCGAAAGTAACGCTGTCTGTCGAGCTTTCGCGCCGAAACTATCGAACCAAATTAAGTGAAATATAGCACACAGATAGTCTTGAGCCCGAGAAACGACATAGGCTACTTTTTACCCTTTTGCAGAAAGTGATTCTACCGGCGAAATCGTAAGGAACATCTAGTTTTAAATATATGAAAATCCGTCTGATACTCGCATTAATAATTCTGAGAAATTTTCGCGAAAAATAGCTGCGACATTGATGTGAATAATACAATAAACAGCCGTCACAAAATATCATCCGTCGAAAGCTAAAATAAATAACTAATTCTTATTAAAAATCAACTGGAGTACAACGACCTCACATCAATCCTGTCGAGAGATTCGTACCTAAGAGTATCTCACACTATCACGTGCCACGGGGTAGACGTACATCTATAACAACACGCGTTGTATTATAAACTGACAAGGATGTTCAAGTGACGACCGGGACCCACCAATGTAACGTGCTTTTTGAAAAACAGACTTAAAGCCATGGTACACGTAAAAGGCACGTCACTGGCGGCGCAGGTCGAACCTATTGATTAACTTGTCATTGCTAACACCAACTTGTCAGTGGCTCATCGTCCTTCCATCACCTAGGAGACGACAAGCCCGTGTCGGCGTTGTTGTTCCACGCGCTCCTCAGAGAGTGTCAGCAAACCCCTGCAGGGACCACTAGGGCCAGAACCTGTCGGGGCTGCGGGTTGTTCGAAACAGTTACCGCGGCCCCGGCACACAAAGGGCTCCTGAAGGAACACTGTGGGTTTTACTTAGAAAAAGTCTGACACTCCCTCACGCTGTCACCCACAGCGGAAGAGGTCATGCTGATGATTTCCCATCGATAAAAAAAGAAAAGGGTGACTTTAACTCGGCAAGACAAGATGGTCACTCATCCACGGAAGCGTTGCTTAATCTTATGATCAACCCATACAGCTGTTAATTAAACACGACTTCAGTCAACTTCCATACCGTAGCGCGGCAGTGTGAGATCCTAAAACCAGCTCCAACCCCTAACAACAGGGTCAATAAACTCCGTCAATAAGTCTTGTCAAATAAACTTTTGTTTATCTAAAAGTTCATTTCTATTATCTGTTTCATGCGTTATTTTTGGTGAATATTCTCTGAAACGAGTCGTTTCAACGACCTTTTAACGAATTGGTTTGAAAATATTTTCAGTGAAAGGTGATTTAGGTTCGAACTGAATATATTTGCCAAAGTTTATTTAGGTTTTAAGTCTCAATTTTACCAATATCTGTACTTTATTAAAGGATGGAGAAAATATAAAAGATGGGTTGTTTTATTTATAGGTCTATGAAATTTCTGAAATGTTTCTTTAATAATATGCTGGTATGCTGGCATTTAGATCTTAAAAAATGGACATTGATAGTGATGATAAATATTCCAGTTTCTAATAAAAAAAATACATTATTAATTATTTATTCTTTGACGCTTTTTAGTTTTAGTTTTTAGTTTTAAGTTTTTTTTTAGAACATTATTAATCAATATTTTTAGTAGGTAAAATTTTGTTGAACAAAAGTTAAAGCAAAAGATATTGATTTTGACAATATTGCATTTTATTACTAACAAAATCGCTAGTTCACATTATAAAAAAATTAAATTAAAAATTTAAAAAATCCCCGACACAAAAACTTAATTTCCCTTTAAAAAGTAAGAAATAATAAAAAATACGTCGCGTTGGGGGACCGCTCCTAATTATTTCTTACTTATCTACGATTTTTTTCATAAGTATCACATGCCTACCTTTTTAGGAGCGGTCCCCCAACGCGACGTATTTTTTATTATTTCTTACTTTTTAAAGGGAAATTAAGTTTTTGTGTCGGGGGTTTTTTAAATTTTTAATTTAATTTTT
>NWSH02000556.1:10755687-10782504 GCA_002382865.2 Heliothis virescens
CCTAAGACTCAGCACGACTTTGTCTAGATTTCATTACTTTTTAGAGATAAACAAGCAGTTCCATAGAGACTTGGCTAGTTTTTTACAGTATGTTTTTGGTCGGATTTCACTTCTTTTTGTAGAAACGTGAGCTTATTGACATCAACCTAAGGCGGTATGTTGATATCTGTAATAGTTTGGTTGGGCTCTTCTGTTTTCTAATAAGGGTCACCAGGTACTCCAAATCTTCGATTATCCTAGTTTTTTTGTAGTTTTCCCTTTATGTGGCCATTAAACCCTAACTCTGTACCAAATTTCAGCTCTCTGAGATTATGGGAAGTACTAGTTCTATTTTGATGATCATGAGTGAGTGAGTGTCGAAAATATGAAACTTTGCTTTCGCTTAGCTTCGGAACTAAATTACCTACAGACTTGAAATTCTGGTTTTTAAATATGTGATTATAGCTTTCTGGATGACCAAAATTTCTGCGTTCTGGTCTTATCCAGAGGTTCTCAAATAGGGGCCTCAAAATGCGGCGAAATGGTTCCAGTAAAGGATGGTACGGCAGTGTTTGCTTTGCGCTCGACTTGGCGGGGGCACTGCCGTGCCCCCAAATAATTCATGATTTTAGATTCTGGATAATGGTACGAGTTGGCATTAGTCATATAATATGCCACAAATACCTCACAAAGGTGTACATTATGTAAACAATATCATTATAATTAAATCTATCCACCTCAAATTTCGCCAATTAGGTACACAATCTATCCATACACATACAACCATGTCAAACTACCCACATAACACAACAATGACCCACCAATCAAATATTAATACGCCTATTATACGCTCGATGAGCCCGCATCCGCTGCAGCGCTTCTAAGCGCAGCCATAAATACTGTAATAGAATCAATAAACTTTATAACTGGGATAGCAATATCGCTGGATACCGCTGAGTGGTAATAAATGAGAATATAGCATAAGTTTTTAGCTTAGGCTGTTAATGGAACAAAATTTCTTGGTATTATAAAAAAACCGGCCAAGTGCGAGTTGGACTCGCGCACGAAGGGTTCCGTACCATTATCTATGAGTTACTTAAGTTGCACATTATTTCTAATAGATGGCGCTACTAGCTTACAATTTTGCAATTAATTAATATAAATCAACAGCCTTAATAATTATTATTTTTTAATTTTTAGTATTTGTTGTTATAGCGGCAACAGATATACATCATTTGTGAAAATTTCAGCATTCTAGCTATCACGGTTAGTGAGATACAGCCTGGAGACAGACAGACAGACAACGAAGTCTTAGTAATAGGGTTCCTTTTTACCCTTTGGGTACGGAACCCTAAAAATCGATATAGGGTAGCGGCCATATAAAAATTCGCAATTCTGATTCCATTTTCTTTGCCAAGCGATTCGATATTATGAGGTAATCGATTAAGTTTCGTTAGGTTACATCACTATAACTATCAGTTACGAACTGTCAGGGAACTCATCATAAAACGAAAGCACTATAGTGACTTGTAGCTAAGTCACAATAATGAGGGATGGGAGTGTTAAGCAGTTTCTGGCCTGGTTGGATCATGGATGGGTGACCAAGTAACCATGTTGTCTTGACGAGTTTTTTCGTGTTTTGGAAGCCACGTCAAATTTGTGGGTCCTGGCTGTCATTTAAACATCTTTGGCAGTAGTTACGCTTACGCGTAGTCAGAAACCATATACTTAGGCTGAACACTAGTAAAACTAGTATCGGGTTGCCCGGGTAACTGGGTTGTGGAGGTCAGATAGGCAGTCACTCCTTGTAAAACACCGGTACTCAGCTGCATCCTTTTAAACTGAAAACCGACTCCAACGTTGGGAAAACGCAGGCAAATGATT
Source organism: Heliothis virescens (assembly GCA_002382865.2). Taxonomy (NCBI): domain Eukaryota; kingdom Metazoa; phylum Arthropoda; class Insecta; order Lepidoptera; family Noctuidae; genus Heliothis; species Heliothis virescens. The sequence continues at coordinate 10,757,551 of NWSH02000556.1, forward strand.
AAATTAATGAATTATATCTTGGGGGTACGTCCAAGTATTATCTATACTTATACTTATACACTTATCCATACAACAAATTTAATTGATGTGATCACAGCTCCTGTGAGTGAATTCGCAAAGGTGTTGTTGTTTATTTTATGTTACGAACGGGATTAGCTTTTTGTTGTTTTACTATTTTGTTATTTAATTTTTAATAGATGTTAAGTTCTTTAGTTTTGTTATTTTTAGGTATTTCTAAAATCATAAGACCACATTATCGCATTGGGCGTAAGCCTGTAATGATATTGTTTGGTGAGATAATAAATAAATAAATAAAGAAATAAATAATAAATAAATTTTTATAAAGCTAAAGAATTTGTTTGTTTGTTTGAACGCGCTAATCTCAGAAACTATTTGGTCCGATTTGAAATCTTTCAGTGTTAGATAGCCCATTTATCGAGGAAGGCTATAAGGCTACTTTTTATCAGGTTGTGCAGTGTAGTTCCCTCGGGAAGCGGATGAAACCGCTGGCGGAAGCTAGTGTGATCATAAACAAACTCTTTGGAAATTTTCTCCAAAACTGCTGTACTACAGAGATGTAATTGCTTTAATACCAACTAAGTATTACGATAATATGAATGACTTCCAATTACCATAACAATCTTGTTGACAAAGTTTCAGATAGTACCGTGGCTAAACCCCGTTATTTGTGGGTACGCCATTATCTTTTATATCCTTTAAACACTTCCTTGATGACGTCATGAATTATCTTTTGTAAAAGATAAGTACCGTTTTAGGGTTTTGTGTAACCTGATTTTAAATATAAAAGGTGTTACTTTGCCACTGTTATTTGATAATAAGTTAATAGTCAAGAAGTTAATTAGGTATTATGCTGATGTTTATTTTCTCTGAAGAACAGAAACTGTCTATTTATGTTAATAATAGATTATAAACTAGCCGTTTTCCCGCGGTTTCATTCGCGTCCCGTGGGAAATACTGCCCGTATCCGGATAAAATATAACCTATAGCACTCACGAATAATGTAGCTTTCTATAAGTGAAACAATTTTTAAAATTGGTTCTTTACTTCCAGAGATTACCCCCTACAAACAAACTTACTTTACAAAAAAAAATACCTCTTTATAATATTAGTATAGATATGAAGAGTTTTTTTGCATGCCTATCTCAGGAAATACTGGACCGAATTAAAAATATCTTTGTGCGCGGAGTAGTTTCCACTATCTGAATACTTAGCTTGAAACACATATCTTTGACTTTAATAATGTCTCACATTGAGAACCAATAAGATACATTAAAATTGTTTTTGGACTGTCAGTAAGTATCAAAACATTTCTTAACACAGAACTTTTACCCTAGCAATATTCTTTTATATTAACTAACCTTAAGTGGGACGATAAAAAGGCTAAAAAAAAAAAAAAAAAACTAACCTTTACCTAAATGGACTTGACAGAGGATATCCCATCCCAATACAATATTTTATCTGTCAAAACGTGCGCTGACTGCCTGATTCAGAATTCCGACGGTCCTCATCATCCTAGCTTTTTCCCAACGATGTTAAAGTCGGCTTCCAGTCTAACAGAATGCAGCTAAGAACTAGTATTCTACATGAAGCGACTGCCTGTCTGACCTCCACAACCCAGTTACCCTATCCACTGGTAACACTGGTTGCCAGACTTTCTGGCTTCTGACTACCCGTAACGCCTTGGTCAAATGACAGCCGGGACCCACCAGTTTATCGTGCCTTCCGAAACACGTAACCTAGTAGGCAATAATTTTTGATATTAACTAACCTTAACCTAAATTGACTAGACAAGGGATATCCAATCCCAATACAATATTTTATCAGGCAAAACGTGCGCTGACTGCCTGATTCAGAACTCCGGTATGCCGTCGTAATTGCTATGATGAGGATCGATAGCGATTCCATGAACACCTCATATTTTAATAGGTGATTTACAGGGTTAGGGAAATAATTATCTGGTAATCTGTTATAGTGATTTTAGTGAACTTTTTTTGGGGAAACATATATCTTGAACCAGCTTTTGTCAACGGTTTCATCGTTTGTCGAGGGAACTACTTCTTGCACCCAAATAATTTCGTCAAAGTCATCAAAAGTGAGTTTTTCAGAGTGAGTCCTTGGTTCCGAATATGTTTTTTACTCTCGATGTTTAATTCACAAAATCTTACTGAACGACAAGATTTTGCCCATGACTTCACCCGCTTTCCGATAAATCTACGTTATGCATGCAAATAAAAGTCTGACCTATCTCCTTATGGTCAATGTCACAAACCTTTGTCCCAAATTTCATCTCAATCGATTCAGCCGTTTTAGCGTGAAAGCGTAACAAACAAACTGACTTTCGAATTTATAATATTAGTAAAGTAATGATCTGACTAAAGAAACATTTAGTAACAAAACCTCGCAAATACTAGTATCAAATGTCGTGTATAAGTAAGTACAGACAATGGCAGGTCAACGTATACCTACCAATCTGTCAAATTTTACCAATCGAACATCTACCTTCCACTATTGTGATAAGGTTGAAAATCTATCGCAGAAATTTGACAGATTGTGGTAACTTGATGTACTGTCGTCTGTACACTTGATAACTTAATCAGCAAGGCTCTTGAAATTCAAAGCCGGTTGGACAGGTATTTGCATACTTACACACACACACACTTGTGAGCTAATTAATTGATAAGGCTATCTGTTTGTTCGTCAATTGTTCTACGTTATTAGGTTTTGTATATCAATACCTAATATTTAATGGCGTTTACATTTCTAGCCATACTTAATTACCAAATAACAAATCACCTACCCGCATTGAGCAAGCGTGGTGATTAACGCTCAATTCTTCTCTGTGTGAGAGGAGGCCTGTGCCCAGCAGTGGGACGATAAAAAGGCTGATGATAGTGATGAAAAGTTTTTAACTCCTATTTAAAACTATAACATAATAGCAGTCAACACTAATGTATTATCTGAAACTACAAGTAAATTAAAATTATGGAAATTAATTATTGATATAAATGAACATAGAATTAAATACAACGTAACATAGAACATACAACTTTATTCCGAAACTATTGAAAGAAATGATGATGAAAAGACAGCTAGCAAAAAAATATTAGTTTTGAAAATACAGTCAGCGAAGAAACAACGAAAATAAACAGACAAAACAATTTTATCTTTACATCTTATCAAGTAAATTAACAATTTGAAGAAAAAGCTCAAAAGACGTAGTTAAGATACAGCATTAACGTGAAGAGTCGTGAATTGACGAGTTACGACTTTTGAGAGCTCGGTCGTAAATTACGTGAAGATTTTCAGAAAAACAAAGATGGGAGGAGTGTTAAACGCTTCAGGAGAGTATTGCAGCTGAAGTGTATTTATGAGAACGAAAGAGTATGACATATTTTGTTTTTTTTTAAGTTCTCTTCTGTATGTACTTAGCCTTTGTCGTGGTTTAAATGCATCTTAACACTAATCAAACTATTCTATATTCCTAAGTTCCTCTACCTCTAAGCATCAATTTTTTTTTTAAATTTATAGTGTTATAAAAGAGCAACAGACTTCTAGATTGTATTTAATAAATACAATTTTTAACCTAAAATGCCTACATCATAATCGTCCCTTTTATTCATCACACTATAACAATAACATAATATATGGATGATACCTTACCAATATTCAGTAAAATCACTTAGGTACGTAAGGGTGCACAAAACCAAATTACGCTCACTTTCAAAGCGCCGGCCATTCTTATGGGACCTACCTAATAAATGGCCAGGAAATAAGCGGGAAAAGGTCTCTCAAAAGTTATATTTTAAAGAGAATTTATTTCAAAGTAATTAAAATAAAAGCTATGAAAACAAACAAAAAGCAAAAATGTTGCAATCCTTGTTATTTCTATCTTCTATCTTGTTGTTAATACAATAGGAACATGACATCTTTGAAGATGTTAACTAATCTAACTATAATGAGATACAGCCCGATTACAGACTGACAGACGGATAGCAAATTCTTAGCAATACGATCCCGTTATACATAGGTACCTTTTTTGGATACAGAACCCAAATCATACCAACATTGTAAAATAAGACCTCCAGCTGAAAAAATTAAGTTGTTTATGAACAATATTTTACATACGTAGGGCTCGTTTCACAGGTTCCAGATAAAGATTTAGAGAGCTATCTGACAGATCATGCCATAGAAAAGCTGTCAAAATTAAAAATATTTCCATAGCTTGATCTGTCAAAGTGAAGAAGTGGCGTTTAGGCCGGGACTCCACCAAAGCGGAGACGAGACGAGCGGAGAGGAGATGTTTTTTAACCCGGCGAGAGTGTGGTGAAAAAATGTTACAAGGAGTATGTGGCAGGGTATGACATACCCGCTTAGAAATTTGGCTGTAAAATTTGATTCTAATAAAAAAATATTGTAAAAATTATTTATTATTGTAAAACGACTATTTAATAAGGTAGCAAAAATAAAAATCTCGAGTTTTTTTCACAATTTTTATATTTTACTCAACTTCAATTAAATGACTATGAATTTTAAACAAAACTTTTTAACCTCTCAAAAAAATTATGAAAAATAATAACTAAACAAGTTTTATGAAAAATAATTTAAAATTATTCCATCATGGACCGAACTCGGCTTTCATCACGCTTAAAGTTAATTTTCTACGTAAGTCTATATATTTATAAAGAAAATAAGCTCAAATAGTAGGAAAGTTTTTGTCACGAAATTATATACACTAACTATGTGGCAGGGTATGACGTACCCAAACGCGATTTGCAAGCGTGTCACTCGAGTGCAGGCTGTCGCGTCACTGCAATCACTCCACTATCCCCTCCCGCAACCCTTTAACTCCAGCTACTCAAGACGACAACCAGTTTGAAGGCCATAAACAAAAAATATACGCAAATAAGTAACACGGTGGGTATGAAATACCCTGCCACATTCTCGCCGGGTTAAACAACCAATAGAATTGAGTTATTGACACGTCTCCTCTCCGCTCAGCTTCAGTGGAGATCGCTGTGCGGAGATGTGTAATATTTGTATGTCGCGATGGAAGCGGAGATGTGAGCTGTGCGCGGACGACGCGCAGTGGAGACGAGAGATGTGAGCGGCGTGCAGTGAGCGATGTCACCCTCCCCCCTCTCGCCCGCTAGCAACCCGCAGAACCCCGCGCGCGCGCCGGCCGGCACTCAACGCCCCGCACCCGAGCTGAAAAACATCTCTTCTCGCACAGCACACAGCACACCGCACACATCTCCGCTTTGGTGGAGTCCCGCGAGCTGAAAAACATCTCTTCTCGCACAGCACACAGCACACCGCACACATCTCTGCTTTGGTGGAGTCCCGGCCTCAGTATTGTATATTTATTAAATCTTATTTCATTCCAAACTAAACAAAAACTATAACCTACAAACAATTTGATTTTATATGCAAAAAATGCGATCACAAGTATTTAACTATTTTGTTCCATCCTACTTAGTAAGCCGAACGTAGTTAATTATTACCGTTCCTATGCCACTTTCATTCATGCGATTCGATGAGGCGAATAACATTTTTACACATTTTTTTTTGTTTACGTGCCATCGCAATAACCGTTAGCAGAAATAGCGGAATAAGTTCTTGTTTATTTACTTCGATTCTGAATATAAAAATAAAGAAAAAAAACTCAATGAATGAATGTGAAAAAAACTATTGAATGATATTGATAAAACTTGGTTGTAATATCTATACTAATGTTATGAAGCTGAAAAGTTTGTTTGCTTGAACGTGCTAATCTCAGAAACTACTGGTAAGATTTGAAAAAATATTTCAGTGTTAGATAGTCCATTTATTGAAGAAGGCTATAAGCTACTTTTTATCCGGGTGCGTGGAGTCGTTCCCGCGCAACGCGGAAGCTTGTAACTTTTATATCTAACTAGCTTCCGCCAGCGGTTTCACCTGCGTCCCGTGGGAACTGCTCCAAGAAACAAACAAAAAAAACTCTTCAGCTTTATAATATTAGTATAGATTACTATTTAGGCTACTTTTATCTCTGTACAAAAAGTAATTATTAAAAAAAACTGGTATAACCACAAAGAAACAGCTAAGTATTAAAAAGACAGAAAAAAACAAAAGAATACCTACAACAGCTCGCCTAGCTAACAGCGGTTATAAACCCGCTGTTTTCATAGCCCCCACTCTTGGCTGAGTAGATAATAGTTTCATTTGTATTCGGTCCGGGATTCCGGGATCCGGTACGATCCCGGAAAATGACCGATCTCTCCAGGCAGATAGCTAAGGTGCGTCACATCGTAAACTTGGCTGTCTCTCAATCTCTTATTCATTGATGGAGCTCAGATTGAGTTATCTGAAGTTTTATGAGGACTTCAGACCATTAAAAGCAGTGAAGTTTATAGTTCCACTAGCTTCTTCGGCTTCAACCGCGTTTTCATTGAACTACTGAATAAAAGAATGGCGAAGTGAGAGTATGAATCGCGCAGGAAGGGTTCCGTACAAAAAATCACGTTATCTACTCATATTGGTGATTTTTTTGTGTATTTGTTTATAAGAGTATATATATACATTTGTGAAATTTTCAGCTCATCATAGTTCTTGAGATACAGCCTAGTTACCGACGGACAGACGGACATATAGACAGCGAAGTCTTAGTAATAGGGTCCAGTATTACCCTTCAGGTACAGTACCCTAAAAATAAATAAAAATAAACACTTTGCAGTTTAAGTAGATATAAAAAGCCAAATTATTCTGTCCATCTTCATTATCTCAAAACTATGTATGCCGTAGGTACCTAACGTCAAAAAAGTAAAAACTTACCAAGGTCAAGGTTATTTTCCAAAGAGCCGAAAAAAGTAAATAGGTACACGTCATTTGGCCATCTCTTTCGTTAATCCGCCGTAAGCTTAAAAGCAGTCTGAAGTAAAATAAAAATGTAAACGTATTCACAGGCTTTATAGAATTAATTTTAGCACTTACAGTTAAGTTTTACTCTGTTTTTTGGGTATAAATATTTGCAGTAAATATATCCCGAGGGTAGGTACTACTTACTGTGCTTTATAAAAAAATTGCCCGTATATTATTCTGATATAAGCAAGCAATAGGTACTAACTGTCAAGTTTGAATGTACCTACCTTCCAAATTAAAAATGCTAAACTGGTTACCTATATGCATGGTCTATTATACTTTAGCTGCCGAATTCAATAATCTATCTATCTCTGGATTTGCTCACTAAAGATAGATTTTCGACATTACTTGTATGGGGCTAATGTCAAAATTCTATCTCTAGTAAGCAAATTCAGAGATAGATAGAATATTGGGAATGGCCGTTAGTAAATTGAAACGTTAAAATTCCAACACCGGTAAACAGCCAGTTAAAAACAATATTTAATAACCGTATGTTTTACTCTACATTAGATAAGGAACATTTATCCTTAAGAAATTAACATAATAACCGGCTTTTTACCATTTTTAACGTATGATAATAATATCGTGTCCTTTTTCGCTACATATTTATTCCACAGAATTTGCATTGGGCCTGTAATTTGGTCATTTTTACGAGAATTATAAAAGGGACTGTCGTAACTGTCCTTTTGTTGGCCTACCGAGGCCATTTATATGATCTTCTAAATTAAGGCATTAATGTAGCTGAAAAAATATTTTTTTGTGTATCTTTTAACATTGTTTAAGATAATTATTTTTTTAATTTCCCGTTTGTAGGTAGGTAGGTAATATTTTACAAAAATACTGCGTTAAAAACAAACATCCGTATTGAGAACCTACTCCTTTTTGGGTAGTCAGTTGAAAATTACTATCCTGTATTTTATGACTATCAATACACTTATAAAGTGCCACCAAATCTTTTGTGCACTCGACACTTGTCAGTTTTGAATAGAAGACTTATGTGTACTGACTAGCAGTACCTGTCAAATGCACCAGAAACCGACCAGACTTTACTAGCTTCTGCCAGCGGTTTCACCCGCTTCCTGTGGAAACTACTTGGCGCACCCGGATAAAAAGTATCCTATAACTTTCCGCGATAAATGGGCTATCTAAAACTGAAATAATTTTTCATATCGGACCAGTAGTTCCTGAGCTTGGCGCGTTCAAACCAACAAACAAACTCTTCAGCTTTATGATACTAGTATAGATGAAAAACAAAATGGCAACTACAGCAGATCAAATAAAGAGTATCTATTCACAGTTAACTCGATATGCCCTATTGATCTGGCCTCGTAAAACCCTAGATTTATCAACGGCTCTGAAAATAAAGAACTCAGCTTTTTCTCTTTGGAAATGATAAGGTTATTATCGGTTGGGAATATACAGGACTTGTGCAAATTATACTTATTTTATTTGTAAGAAAATGGTGAGGCTTTCGTATTTTTTTGAGACTGAAACTTCGACGTCGAAGTGGTAACCTAGTTTTTAGGGCCATGCCCAAAGTGTAAAACGGGACCCTATTACTAAGACTACGTTGTCTGTCTGTCTCCGGGCTGTATCTCGTAAACCGTGATAGCTAGAAAGCTGAAATTTACAAATGATGTATTTGCGTTACCGTTATAACAACAAATACTAAAAATTAAATAAATAAAAAAAAAAAAAAAAAACGTGTGAAATGGCAAATTATAAAGAAAGTTTTTTTTGCTGTCCGAAAAATGTTTGTATTTTGGCTAGTTGTAGGTAATAGATACGTTCATTTTTCATAGATAATGGTACGGAACCCTTCGTGGGCGAGTCCAACTCGCACTTGGCCGGTTTTTTTAAAGCACTTGCCTCTCTAGTATGAGTCTCCGGGTTCGATTCCAGGTGAGTCGCGAGGTTTCCCCTCTCATCCTTTTACCTGGTAGGTAGATGATGTCAATTGTTGGTTGTCGCGCCTATACACACAACACCGCACGTAGATACGAGCGAAGAACCGAGCTGGAATTCCGATAGTATGAAAGCGCGGTTATAGGTAATCTTTTAACCATCGCACGTTAAATAATGCATAAGTATATATTTATTTGCTACTATTAATAGGCTAAACTAACGAAGCAGAAAAAGGCTAAAAATCAACTAACGCAGGTTTCTTAAACCTAACCTATATATTCATTAATTTGCGATTAAAGATAGATATTTGACATAATACTCCCTACAAATTATGTGAATTCAATCTAAAATCATAAAACAACGAATATATAGATTATAGAAATCGGCCATAAGTATATACCTAACTCGAATGATTCCTACTATTGACAGCCCCTAACCTTAATGCAATGTAGTGTATTTCTACCCTTTCCTATATGAAATCCTTTCTGTTTTACTATAAAGTATTACAGATTCTGTGAAAGTTTCTGTGAATGTTTACTGCAAAATAGGCGAGTAACTCAACAATTTTATGAAGGGTGAACATGTCGAATAAAATTTTATTTTCTGTTCATCGCATCGACTTTATTGAGTCGAATATGTGAACCCTTTTTGTTGAAAGCGTTAGGGCTCTGCTTAGAGAATTTTACAAACGAAATTGTATTCTATGAGCATCGGAATTGGGTTGAAATTGGATTGCTAGTTGTAGTGACAGGATTGCAGATTTGTGGGTGATTTGGCAAAAAAGTGATAACGAGATTTCAGTAAATAAATTTTAAGGATATAGGAACAAGAGTTATTCTTATTGTTTTTATATTATTTGGACCTTATAATGTACCCTTATATCTTACTAGCTGTTCCCCATGGTTCCACCTGCGCCCTGGGGGAACTAAACTAAAAATGTAGCCTTATGTCCTTTCCCAGGCTCGAAACTATCTTTGTACTTATTTAAATCTGTTTTTAGTACATTTGCCGTGTAAGCTGGACAGATGAGTTATTTTCGTATTTACATTATTAGTTGGGATTTTATATAAATTGTGTTTCTTTTAAAGCATAATTTTAAGCCAGTCTTATTTGAATTCACATACCTACATTCCAAGTAACTTTATATACGGTAAATCCCAAACCATTTTATGCACGACTAGCTTCCACCAGCGGTTTCACCCGCTTAGCGAAGGAACTATTTCCCCTACCCAAATAAAAAGTAGCCTATACATCATTCTGATATATGTATAAGCTATATTACTGCCAAGTTTCATCAAAATCCGTCCAGTAGCTTTTGCATACATCGTTACATCCTCACATACTTACATCCTTGCATCCTTACATACTTACATCCTTACACCCTTGCATCCTTACATCTTTGCATCCTTACATCCTTGCATCCTTGCGTCCTTGCATCCTTGCATCCTTACATCCTTACATCCATACTTCCTTCCAACCATCCAGCAACCATCCATCCATACACATTTCCTCACAAATTTTCGCATTTATAACATTGCTACGAAGTAGTATATACTTCAAAACGTTTACTTCACCACATATCATGAAATATAACATAATAAACTTCATTCGCAAGCCGTGTAAGCTCTTCAAACGAATACTACAAAGCGGATTAGTGCTTGAAGCTTACAGAAGATAGTTGTCGATATTATCGATAAATATCTCAGTATTTTCACGATATATGTTGCAAGGATTAATGTTATTACTTTGGGATTGTGTTAAGGGAAAGGGTATATTGTTTTTTAACGACTGCCTCGTTGGTCTAGTCGCATAGCGCGACTGCCGAACACAGGTCTCGGGTTCGATTCCCGGGCCAGGCCGAAATCGCTTTGTGGGTTTTAGAAACCTTCACAAAGCAGCCTGGAGTTTGGAAGTTGGCGGCGTTACACCCCCGTGCCTGGGAGAGCACGTAAAGCCGGCGTCCTCGAATGCTACTCAGTAGCAGTCGTGTATAAATCCACGTCAGAGGCCGTCAGGCGGATTTGAGAAAACTCTGACACTAGGGCTTGTCAGGTGATTAAACCTGCAGCTCACTCGATAAGAAGAAGACGTTTTTTATCGTAACTGTACAGACAACAGATCAACCTACAACAATCTGTCAAACTTCAATAGATTTTCAACCTTATCACAATAGTGGAAGGCTAATGGTCGATTGGTAAAATTTGACAGATTAGTGTAGGTTGACCTGCTGTTGTCTGTACTTGAACTTTTTGTATGGGGTTTTGTTTAATTATCTTTGTATTATTTGTCATATATCACGTATTTTATCGATAACATAAGACCTAAAATAACTAAAAGATAGAATAAGATCAAACGTTGACTGTTTGATTGCTCACTAATTTGGGGGCAGTTTCAAAATTCTTTCAGTATTAGATAGCCTATTGATCAAGGAAGGCTTTAAGCTATTTTTTAACCGGGTGCCTGAAAAAGTTTCTACGGAATAGGGCTGGAGGAAACTAGTGTGCCAATAAAATATTACATTCCATCAATATAACTCATGCAAAACTTTCCTATTCAAACAAAAAAACAATTCCTTTTCGTTACAGGAAGGTTTTACTCCGAACTTTAAACTAGCCAGTCTTGAAGATATATGACACTAATATATTAAGGAAAATGTTATTCCGGTTCATTTTCTTTGTTCAGTGGAAAGGACATTCAATTTGGAGATAGAATGCATCAAGTTGCGATAGAAAAGTAATTATTTTTTCATTAACTTACACAGAATCTGCCTAGCCTTTTCCCAACTATGTTGAGATTGATTTCCATTCGAACCACATACATTTGAGTATCAGTGTGCCACATGGAGCGACTGCATATCTGGCCTAAACCCATTTACCGTGGCATCCTGATACCATTTGATAAACTGACTAAAGACTTTCTAGTTTCGAAGTCAGGAAGTCTGACAAACAGCCTTGAAATCGCCGCTCATTGGTCACACAGCTGTCAAATCACAAAGACCAATGGTCTGTGCGACTGCCTGTNACTACATATATTGGGGTCGGCTTCCAGTCTAACCGGATGCAGCTGAGAACCAGTGTTTTACATGGAGCGACTGGGTTGTGGAGGTCAGATAGGCATCTGCCTCCATAACCCAGTTACCCGGGCAACCCGATACTCCTTAGTAAGACTGGTTGTCAGACATTCTGGCTTCTGACTACCCTTAACGACTGCTAAAATTGGTCAAAAGACAGCCGGGACCCACCAGTTAATCGTGCCTTCCGAAACACGGAAGAACTCGTTGTGGCAAGATGGTCACCCATCCACGGAGCGACCGCACCAAGGGTTGCTTAACCTTACGATCGATCGATCCGCGCGGCTTTGACTTAGCCACGAGCTCTCCTTTAGTCACAGCAATTCCTAAATAAATCTTAATTAGCAGCTAGGCAAACCAAGCTATAAAATAAATCCAGTTTAGTTGCAGTAACTCAGAGCTTTCTCCTGAGACTGATCGGGTAAGGAAGTGAAATTACGATCGCTGTCTGACGGGATATTGTACCGCTATTATCGCTAGGGTGACCATCGTTTGCAGTTTTGTTGGACATTTCCTGAATCCTTTTTAGCTGGGAAACATGTTGTTTGGGTATTTGGGTTTCATTTTATGGCGTTGGAATATACCTAGTTTTGATTTCATGTTGAGACTGGAAATTTTTAATCGACTTGAAACCTATAAATATGTCTAAAATTGATAGGTAAATAGAATATTCTTTATTGTACAGACAATAGCAGGTCAACGAGTACGAATCAGTCAAATTTTACCAATCAAAACTTAACCTACCTTCATTGTAATAAGGTTGAAAATCGATTGCAGAAATTTGACAGATTGTGGTAACTTGATGTGCTATCGTCTGTACATAAATAGGATCTAGACAGGATAATATGAAAACAACAAATGTGCGTAAGTACAATAGGCAGTCTTATCGCTCAAAGCAATCTTACAGACAACCTTTGGATGGAGTCGATTGGTACCTATAGAAATAAACTGCCATACCTACTGTTGATGATTTAAACCTTTTCAATAAATGCTCTTTCTATTTTTCATACAAACCGTAATACCTGGTATTAAACATAGCCTAGTTGCATCATTCATGGCCGACACACAATGGACTCCACGAAAAATATCCGAAATTCACACTAAAATTATGGTAATCCCTTTTTTAACGGATGTATTGACATTAAGCTCTCAATGGCAAGAATTTATTTTCAACCGAATTTATGTTGTTTTAATTTAGTATTCAACGCTCGCTTGCTGTGAATTTATAGTGTTATAAGTAATTGGATTAATTACATAATCCTTGAAAGTGAACATTGTAATTTTCACTTTAAATGCAACTTACTTTTTAAATGACAAAAACGAGAGATAAATGAGAACGGTATATACTCAAGTAGAGCAGTTTTCAAGAACAGTTTTGATATTAATTACGTCCAAAACATTTAGTTTTTTCGTCTCATTATGCCTTATCATTTACTTGTAAACCCAATCCCGCTAGCCTTTTGACCCGTGTCCGTGCATCCGGATAAAATTAAGTAAAAGTAGGTACTATATAGCCTTCTACTGAAGAAGGCTATGACATTCAAAGATCTTTTGGAATCGGGGGATATTGAGGTTAGTGGAAACTCTACAAAACAAGATACTGAGATAATAATAAAATCGTTGCTATATCTCGCCAATTGCCTTAGCTGCTCAATAGCGAGTCCCGTACGACATAACTGTGTGGCTGACGAGTGGAGAGAACGTCAATCAGCGCTAAGTGGCGCTAGAAGTCTCAAGCTGTCGCTTACATTTCTTATAGCGGTCACAGAATACAAACTTACTTAAGTTTAACTAAAACATGAGGATTTCTAAGGGATTTTTTGAAAAAGTTACCAAGGCCCTAGTGCATAAAAGGCTCTTAAACTTGGTTTTAGAGAGTAGTCAGTAAGTCTGACACTCACGATGATTTCCCACCGAAAAATCCATAAGTACTTACTGGGAATTTCTATAACCCATCCTTTGGATTGCTATTAGATTCTAAAAGACCTGCATAATTTATATGGAGCTAAATCATGTATAGATATAGAATTTAAGTGTATTTTTTTTAATATTTAAATGAGAAAAAAAAATCATCACGATAAATAAAAATGGCTCGTACTTACCTACTTAATAATACATTATTTTCAATAATTGAGTTCACTCTTAAAAGCACAGAAATAATTAATATTAACAAACTTAATTTTAATAATAAAATCGGCTACAAATTTATTACAAAAGAAAACTTAAACAATGTCCACAATAATTAAAAACAGGAAGCTATAAGTAATTCCATTAATATCTGTAAACAATTTTCAGGAAACATCGCGGGCACCACTGATGAAATTATTGATTCATTCGGTTTTAACTAGTGATGGGCTTCATCGATTTAATAACGAAGCAATGACGAGGAAGACGAAATCACTTATTAATATACTATCTACGTTGAATTTTACTCGTGTTAATGACCAATTTTGAAACAGATTTACATTATAAATGTGAAAGTAACTCTGTCTGTCTGTATGTTACGCTTTCACGCTAAAATGGCTGAACCAATTGATACAATATTTGGCACAGAGACAGATTCAAGTATACAAAGAAATACATCTCCTGTTCCACTAAACGTAGGTCGTATGCAAATCTTATCGATTTTGTTTCATGTCAAAATATTTTTTAATCAGTGCTTTTTAAACTAATCAGGACACCTATCCATCACTACTGTTTAAACTACTGCCATTATCCTTAAAGTAGCGGCTACATTTCGGCCTCTTGGCTTTCGGCCAAAACTTGACGAAAATACGGCCAGGCCTACGGTTGGATTCGGCTTGTTTTTAAAAAGTTCGGCCCTCGTACAAAGTTCGTCTTGATTTGTTGTTGTTTTTCAATTATTTTGTTCAAATGGCTTGCAATTGTTTTTGTTTTTAATTCTTTTAAGTGTCGATAAAGTAATGTATACTTGAAAGCTTTCTTTTCTTAAAAAAAAAATAAGTGAAATTTTGGCACTCCCAAAAGGAATAATAACTTGAATTTCGAAATAAATGTTTTGGTTGTTGCATTTTCAAATCAGAATTATAATTGTACATAACTCTGTTTTATGTTTTGCACTAATGAAATCATCCCATCATCATCTTCCTGCCCTTAACCCAATTTATTTTGGTCGGCGCAGTATGTTTTCTTCTTCCATTCTCTTCTACATATTTGCCGTCATCTCACAAGTAACAATCTTCCTAGCCATTATTCTTCTAATGAAATCATCTACAATATATATTTAATTACACGTAGCTCAGCTAAGCAGCGACTTTTTGTTGCTCAGTTCGAATATAATGGGGCTATATTACGAACTTAATAAGGGCAAAGCTACCAACGTAATTAAAAACAAAACCTTTACTCAAACAAAACAAGTACTTAAGTAAGTAACCCAACGATTCTTCTATCTTCAATTAAATCTAAAATGAAACAACGTAAGCTGAACTTGCTTGTACATTGTTTCTGTACTAAGAGCATTCAACCAAATGGATACGCCACTAGCACAAATCTCTATGCGAAATAGTCAGCTAATTTACGCGCGAGGGCGATGCAAGAAAAACTGATAGCTCGCTCATGCATTTTCAACCACATCATTACACACGCACACGACAATACAAACACAAGTAAAGACACACGCATTTATAAGAGTTCTATCTTTCACCAGTGTTTTCACTCGCGTCTTGTAGGAATTACTCCTAATACTCGGATAAAAAGAAGCCTATAATATACCCCTTTAAATGGGCTATCCGACACTAAACATTATTTACAAATAAACCCAGTTCTTCCTGAGATTATCGCGTTCAAAAGCGGCGCTCTCGCGATGGCGTTTCCAGCAGGTTAAATTATTTAAGTTTCTGTACATCGCTTCTGTACTCGAGTGTAATTAAAAGTTGTGTTGCCAGCTCAGCAAATGTAGCGTCTTCTAGTTTCCGTTGGCAACACTGAGTGCTATCTCTGAATATCACGGATTATCCGGTGGAAAAGTGTGACTTCCACAGTTTTCATGTTCATGAAAAACTGCATCTATTTAATTGAATTTTATATTTGTTAAAGGTTTTGTAGTTAATGCTACTGTTTTTATGTTTCTCCTGTTGATGTTTGAGCGCTTTTGACGCTATTTAATATAAAAAAATAAATAATTACGCGCTGTTTATTATTAAAAAATTAGTTGTAAAAATAAACAAATAATTATTAAGTAGTATGGAGGAGGAGCTGACAAACAAGTTGTAAAATATACAATACATTGAAAATAGCTACTTTATTCACTATTATTATGTATCATTGTTTTAAGTACCAAATAAAAAAAAAAACACATTATACACATGTGCTCTATCTACCTTTTAGTAAAACATACGTGATGATAAAAATGTCTAAAAAAAAATTTGTCAAACAACGAACATTTTAGAATAAAAAACTAAGCAGTATTTTTCACAAAACAAAATCTAATAAATCACAGTCTCATACATATACATGGCAGAAAAATTACGAAATTTTAAATCGCAATTTTTTCTGCAGAATTTTGGCATTGCTCCACTGTGCGCCGGGTGGAAGCAACACTTAGTTATTAATAGCTTTGTTGCAGTTTTTCTTGTATTCAATTCGATGTCCGGGTTGTGCATAAGGTGTTAAACTAGTTTGCCTTTGAGAAAGAAAGAACAATTTTGAGCAAAGGTCATATCAATATTTGATTGGGTCCAAATCAGATGATTGCTATTTTATACAGCGACCTTACAGAACAACTTCCCGCATCAGGCCAAAAAAGCCTATCTTCATGACAAATTCATCCAATTTTTTTTCAGTTACTTATTTTAATATTTTTCGTAACAAACGTACGACCTAACTCTTTCTCATTAATTATATTAGTAATTTTTATTTTTCCGTTATTTTTTTTTTACAAAACATAAATTACCGATAATTACCTACAGAATTGGCACTGTTATAGTTACAGACTGATTGGCAAGATGAGCAATCACGGAAGCTAAACCAATTACCGTCTCTCAATAACGCCATTAATTAAAACGCTAACCAGGAACCCACACGCTCAACTTCTAGTTTCCACCATAATCATTAATTTCATACGCGTTTGGTCCACTGGGCAACTGTGCCAGTGTGTTCAGATTTTGTCCGGTGACATGCGAGATCGTCACACTGTGCGGCCGTGGCTTTGTGTGTCATGCGTGATGTATGAGTGGTCGTATTGTTCCACTGTGCAGTTTTTGATGTTGGTAATGATGAAGATGTTCTCGTTGTTTGGTTTAAGATTTATGAGTTAAAATTACTATTTTGTAACTTAACTTTTAGAGTTTTGATTATTTTACAAATTATTAACAGAAAAAAATCTTATAGTTATAGAATATAAATTAAACATTTTATTACAATACTTCTATACGTACCTACTCTAAAAAAGTACAGGCGACAGCACATCAAGTTACCGCAATCTGTCAAATTCCTGCAATCGATTTTCAACCTTATCCCAATAGTAGAAAAAGTTCGAATGGCGAAATTTTACAGATTCGGGTAGGACCTGCTGGCGTCTATACCTACCTAATAAAAGTATGTAATGTAAAGTTAAAATTTATAGAACAATTCACTTTTATTCACGACACCCTAAATACAAAAATTGGCACGGCCTCTAAAGAGTTTTAACAAAAAAGTTTTTTTCTTGAATCTTAGTTTATCTAGTGGAAACTGCAGTCGTATTCAAGCTGGATTTTCAGTTTAACATATTTATAAGATAACTGATGATAACTTTTCGCGATTTCAAACTTAACTTCAGGTATCCTAAACTTTGTAGAACCGATTTGTTACCGAGATTTTCATTTTCAAGCTTATTTCCCGACTGCGGTGGAAAGACGAACCTGTTTTTCGAGTATCCTACTAAGTATGTTATAAATGTGAAAGTTTGTATGTTTGTTTGTTACTATTTCACGCTAAAACTAGTGAACGGATTTTAATGAAACTTGGCAGTATCTATAGCAGTAGCTTATACCTATACTAATATTATAAAGAGGAAAACTTTGTTTTGTTGTTTGGTTGTAATGAATAGGCTCAAAAACTACTGGACCGATTTTAAAAATTCTTTCACCATTCGAAAGCTACATTACCCACGAGTGACATAGGCTATATTTTATCCGGGTACGGGCAGTAATTCCCACGGGATGCGAGTGAAACTGCGGGAAAATGGCTAGTTATCAATAAAACATACTAGCTTCCGCCAGCGGTTTCACCCGCTTTCCCGTGGGAACTACAGCGCGCACTCGGATAAAAAGTAGCCTTTAACCTCCCTCGATGAATGGGCTATCTAACACTGAAATAATTTTTCAATTTGAACCAGTAGTGCCTGAGATTAGCGCGTTCAAAGAAAGAAACAAACAAACTCTTCAGCTTTATAATATTAGTATAGATATGCTATTTTTTATCTCAGTATTTTCCTCGGAAAGTGGGTGACGCCGCTGGCAGAAGCTAGTTCAGTATATTTCTCTAGTTTTAGTAGAGTTTTCAAACTTATATTCTTCAAAAGATGATGTAAAAGATTTTTCGGTACAGATGCCAGCCCGGCAACCTACTACGTTCTGTCAAATTTCTTCAATGAATTTTCAACCCTATCACAATAGTAGAAGGTTAATGTTTGATTGGTAAAATTTGGCAGATTCGGGTAGGGTGACCTGCTGGCGTCTGTACTTTATGCAGTTTTGAGGACATTATGTCGTGTTGTCATTAAAAGGAGATCAGTCAGGTACAGCTGGATGGAGCGAGGCTCTTTAAACTTAGATTTAGTGTAAGTAACTTGTACCATGTAAAATATTATGTGTATCTACTTATTTTTGATTTAAGGCGCCAGTTTTAGGGTTTTCATGTTTATTTTTTTCAGTTCAAGTTCTTGGATTCTAACTACCAATTGATTTTTGACAAAAATTATAGAATATACAATGGTAATTTTTACTTTAGGCTTTATTTATTTAAAGTTCGCGTCTTTTGTGCAGTAGACAGCTATCAGTTTTCAAGAAACGACTAACTTATTTGTACTGACAGGAACTGTCCACTGCACCAAAAACAGTCAGACTTTTAATTTGATATCAAATCCATACCACCACTTCAAAAATTTTGAAATCAAAAAGCAAACCTTTAATATAACGAAAATCGTACTAAGTATAATCCTCTACAATGTATCAACAGTTTATCAAAACCGAGACTAAAGTGACTTCAAGTTTCAAGTCGTCCGCTTAAAGCCCTCTTTTATTAATAGCCGCAGCTAGGAGGAGCCGTATTTCTTTAATAATTAACTTTCTATGAGTTTTCTGTTCCTACCAGGTAGTACTGTCATGTTGTTTATTTAATTAAAACCTTTTGCACCTACATTTTTGAAATAAATGAATGAATGAATAGCTTCACTTGCATTGTATAACTTTCTCAGGGATAGCTTGTACCTAACTACTGTAAGAAAACTATTGTCAACACCTGCTTTTTTTTAAAAGAGTGTCCATGGAGTTTCTTGCCGGTTCTTTTCCATGAGATCCACTTCTCTGAACCGTACAATTAGCTTGACGTTTCATTAGACCCTTAATAGGCGTATTTGAAGTAAAAAAAATGAGTTTGAGTTTTGACATGAATGTATGGGCTTTTACACAGCGTTTTCACACAAGCGTATTTTTGGCTCAATTTTTCCGAACGACAACGCTGGCATTGTATGGGCGTCCGCGCGTATACAGGTGACAGAAAACAATTGACTACGCCCGGTACAAAACTGACGTTGAAAACCGCGCGGCAGTTTTTTTTGCGCTCATAATGTGTCGCGCATATACGCTCGGTTTGCTGTGGGCGAAAAAACGCTGTTACTGTTTTTTTTTTGTTGCTGTTTTATATACAATATATTTTTTCTTTTTAAACTCATGTGCCTAGCCTTTTCCTTACTACGTTAGGGTCGGCTTCCAGACTAACTAGCTGAATACAGCGTTTTACATGGAGCGACTTCCTACTTAACCTTCAAATAGTAACGTTTTTAAGAAATACGTAGGCAGTAAAAAAACACATTTTTTGTGAGTTTGCAAGCATAGTACTAAGCTTTAAGTATACTTAGTGAATAAATAAACTAATCCACTAAAGCAAACGCCTACCCGAAATTTATTTCAGTATCAAATCTCGGTAAGTACCAAAGTTTCCTTGACATGTCCAGAACATGGGCAAAACATCATTAATTTTAGCGTATTTTGTCCACTGGACAGATGGAAGACGCCCACTGTGCAGACAAAGAAGAGGGACTGCTTTAAAGGCCTCTGATGAAGAGGAATTATCTACTGTTTGTATTTGGAATTCCAATACTTGAAGCTGCTCTGGCTTTTGTTTTTTTTTCTCTCGATTTTGTTTTAAACCAGCCATTTAAATGATGTAGAATTCTACGTATTTCAATTTAAATTATACTCATATTTGCGGTAGTTCAAATTCTGTTTATGATCACACATCCATGACCAGATTGTTTTAGCCGTCTAAGCTGAAATGAAAACTGAAAAATAGCAAAACATTTTTTAGATTTAAAAAAACCACACTACATATTTTATTTTCAAAATAAATCCTGTGATATTCGATGCCATACAGTTTCATACCAAAACAAAATTAATGTGACATGAAAAAAGTTACGTAAAGCCACTGGAAGCCTAAACATAAAAAATACTTTTTGTTCGTTTAGTGAACACACCGTGCCAGGTAAAAACCTCAATACTTCCAACTCGTTTAAAAAAACCTATTTCAGGCAACGTTATGCATGAATATTGAATTTCGGGAAAGTGTGAAAAATGAATGTATTTTTTCGGGATATACGGTTGGCCTGCTAACATGTGTGGATTTTTGAAATATTTCGCATTTTATTTTACACGTGACCGTAAAGTAACATGGAATATTCTTTCACATAGGTAATGCGTATAGCATATTTAAAAAATCGGCAATCTGACACGACCGGAGAGAGATTAGGCGCAGGACCGACATTAACGTGCTCTCCGATGCACGGGTGTATCAATCACCAACTGCCAACTCCGGGCTGCTTTGTGAAAGTTTCTAAAACCCACAAAGCGATTTCGGGCCGTCCCGGGAATCGAACCCGAGACCTCGTGCTGAACAGTAGGCTATGCGACAACTAGACCAACGAGGCAATCCTGTCGAAAATAGAACCTATCTTTTACAAAAATGCTTCCAAACATCTACTGCTAAACTCTTGCTGGATGCGATTTTGCTGCGGAAACTCAGCACTTAATCACTGCGGTAAGCGCTTGACACGCGATGTGCTGTGGCGCCTACAACTCATGTTGAACGTGACAGATGGCGCCATATGACCTGTCAACAGTTTAGACGCCATCTTTATTTTTTTTTTTTTAATTATAGTTTTTACTAACTTTTCTATTTGTTATTGACTTAAAGGTTACTTTTAATGCTGGTGTAGGGACACATATAAGTATGTATGACAGAGTTCAAGAAGAGTAAAAAACAATGAGAGCGTGAGCAAGTACGGACAGTCACTGAACATTGGGCAAGTGAACGGTGCGAGATGGGGTTTACGCAAAAAATATAGTCGGTACCCGAACGTGGTGTTTCGCTCAACCCCTGAACTCACAACCAGAAGAGGCAGAACTCAAATTGGGGATGTATCCCTAATTAAAGATAAAAGTCAACCACGAATCTCTAAACTCGTATTCTGAAAGGAACTTTAGTATACAACAGCTGTTATCTCTTCTTCTACTTAGCAAAAATACAAAAACGGAGGCGCCGGTGGACCTCCAATAAAGTGAACAAATGCATCCGTCACCTATATTTTCCTACACAAGCCGACTCCCCTTGTACATACCTACGCTCTTTCAAATCTCCCATGAAATATGACACGTAATATTCTGTGGGTACACAAAGTACAGAATATTATCTAAGCTACATAAATCTCACACAAAGTTGTCCAGCAGATTCCACGTTTTATGAAAGTGAATTTCTTTTTAAAAATACGATGTAATAAATAAGGTCCATATCGTAATGCTTCTGTTGTACAGTCGGTTACACAAGTGCTTTGTTTTGAATCGTTTTAAATTAAATTATTTATGTATTTGCGTCAAAATGTTAGAAGTTTTACGGGTAAAAAGCAGAATGTTATTTTTTTATGTAACAAATGTGTAATCGTTAGTTATTTATATTTCAATGTAAACTAGAGCCTGGGTTAGTATTTATTTTGGTTAAAATCAGGTCTCTAGGACTCAGTGCTCTTATAATTTACCAAAAAACTTGTCAGGGAACTCGTTATAAAACGAAAGCACTATGGTTATTAAATACGACTGAGCATTTTACAATGAAACTTGCGTTCATATAAAAATTACAAAAAAAATTTACCAAGAGGTGTTTTAGACAAATAGATGTTAAACCAGCTTAGAAGTTACACTATACTCCATTTTTCCTTTTTGCTCAAAATTAGTCTATCAAAAATAGATTGTCCCCTAATCTATTTATCCTAAAACCTAACATTTATATCGCTGACTGTCCATAGGGTGTAGATTTCATTAGGCGTCGCGATCGGAGTCCCCAAGGGGGATTGTCAATAAAATGTAATTGGATCACCGAGGCAGCTGTGACGATCAATTAACGAGAGACACTGGTATACTAACCTAATTTTTAAGACAAAAAAAACTGAAAATACGAGATTTTGATTAGAGAAAACCCGACCAAATGCAAGTTAGACTCGCGCACGAAAGGTTCCTTGCCATATTTAAAACGGTCAAAAAATTACGTTGATTGTACGAAAGCCTAGCAAAATTACAATTTTATTCTAGTTTTCGTAGTATTTGTGGTTTCGGAAACAGAAATACCCGAAAATAAAATAAAATGTAATACTTAAAAAAGTCAAATATCTGTCTATCAGTTCATGAGGTACAAACGTGAATTTGATGAAAAGCATCATGAAAAAATTAAACACTTCAGTAATTTTATTTAATTCAACTAATATTTTTCATAAACGAACCAGAGACTGCGATGATACTATTTATCACTTTGACACCTGCCACAGACTATCAATGAAGCTTTCGAGAAACTTAGACTAGGCTTAAAAATAAAGTTTTTCTGAGATATTTTTTCTTTTACGATACTTCGTAAAGTTGGGATATTTGGACATTAAAACTGTAGGCAGATTTCTAGGGTTTGAAAGTTTATGTACCTAGGTCTAAAAATAGTACTTATGAAGTTTAAAAGTTTTGGACTTCAAATTACGATCAGTTTAACATAATATTTTGATTGAATTTGTATAAATAATTTTGTATATTTTTTATTGAAATGTCTCATCATTTTTTTAATAACGTTTCTTATATTTATTAAGTACAAAAAGAAACTAACAGCATTCACGTTTTAACAATATTTTTACACAACTAAGAAGAAGTCTGAAAAGTTCTTCGAAAAAAGCATCCATAATACTTTTCCGGATATTTTAGTAATTTGCATCGTTGAAAGTCTGCCTTGCCTTATTTACTTGGCCTTCTCGGAAACCGTAACGGCCAAAATTTTCCATATTTTTATTTTCTTTAATACTTAACCGTACTTTGTACTTTCTCGGAACTTCAACTTTTCAAGTTGTTAAAAAGTTATTTATTTAAGAAAAAATAGGTAAGTGAACCATGATAATATTATCATGTTTTCTTACAGTTATCAAAGCAAACCTTCATCATTATAAGTATTTGAAGGTATATACATATAGTTTGTTGCTATTTTATCCCATAAAATAACAACATAGTTATGTATGCACGTTCATATCAATCTCCATTTTCTTTAAAAAAAAAAACATCATTATTACCATACACAAAAAAAAAACTACCAAATTAGTAATTTCTCTAACAAACCTACATCAACATCAAACTAGCACTATGTTCCTCTTAACAAAATAACATCTCACAAACTAGCCAGCTTGTGTCCAAACACGTAGTTGTGTGGCCCACTGTGCACTTTGTGTTTGTTTGTGCAGGAAACAGGACGCATCTAACGCTTGGTTTGTCAGCTCTGTACTAGTTTTAGTACTGTTTTTATAAGCTTTGATTGAAGAATTAAGTTTTTTTCGCTTTTGAGTGAAGTTTCATAGGTAATACGAGGTTTTGATTGCAGAGAAGTTGGGTACTTCTCTGTTTTTGATGATTGTTTAAACCTACTATGTTCTATCTTGAGCAGCTCCGAAATCCCACAGCCCCAGATAAATGGTCTATCTAACATAGAAATAAGTTTTCAAATCTATACAGGTTTTCCTGGAACGTAATGCATAAAGGTATAAAATGTATTAAAAGTTACGACAAAATTTAATGAAACAACGAGTAACGTACGTAAGCAATTAGCGAAAACAATAAACTTGAACCCAAAACCTTCAAACAATACAAAATTAAACCACCAAAAAGTTTCTCAACAAACCAGCAACTATTCTCCATAAGTATCTCAAAGTTCTCCATTAACCAAGTATTACAGTTACAACAACACTTGCGTTGTTCAACTTAGTATTTGTTCAGTTAACCTCCTGGATGCCCGCGTCATACCTATATTACATAAAG
Source organism: Heliothis virescens (assembly GCA_002382865.2). Taxonomy (NCBI): domain Eukaryota; kingdom Metazoa; phylum Arthropoda; class Insecta; order Lepidoptera; family Noctuidae; genus Heliothis; species Heliothis virescens. Next base: position 10,781,992 of record NWSH02000556.1, read on the forward strand.
AATTAAAAATTCGTTCTAAAGTTATCTGTGAATGTTTTTCGGAACTACTCATTTTATGATACTTGTGTAACCTTAATAAATCAGCAACACTACACCAAACGTCATTTTGAGCTTGACAGACACGTCAAATAACTTATTTTTTGAAGCGCGGCGAGGAAGATAACACGTCGTTCAGATGCTCGCGGTAGGTAATCCGAAAATCATTATTGAATCAACTTATTTGTCACAATAATTATACTTGTTTTGTACCAATAACATACCAACGGAACCAATTAATAGATTATTTCTTCAAATAGTCAATTATTATGGGCATTGAGATCGAAAACTTTTTAATGTCATACTGGTATTACAATGGTTCTCAAAATGAAAATTTTCTCATTGTTTATGTCGTATATATATGACATAGGTTCCCTCTTTCTACAGCCTTACGTGATAAAGAACTTTTATTGTGACTCGAAGAATCGGACAAAGATCTCACTGATGCTGATCAGAATGAGGACACTCTTACTCCAA
>NWSH02000556.1:10784309-10797965 GCA_002382865.2 Heliothis virescens
CTTCCAGCTCCTCAGATGAGGCTATAGACTACAATCTTCTGTAATGGAGAGAAGGAGTCGACGCCGAAACCCCACCCGCCCATCTGGTCGTGGGGGGCCAACTAGAGGCACCCGAGGATATTCATGTCATGCAGCAGTTAAAGTATAGTACAGAACGCCTATCTCTGACCCATGAAATAGTCAGTTTGAACCCTTTAGAACTCTCGTTTTACCAACCCAGTTACAAAAAAGTTGAGACTGAGATTGATTCACTTATTTACGTTTTAATCGGTTGATGAACATATTATGTGAAAAAACTATTTTGCATACCAAAATTATAATTATATTAATTAAGAAAAAATATTATAAAGAGTTATCCGATGGTGATAATAATAATAAGTGCATATTAATTTAATAAACACTTAGTTTTTTTATTTGAAGTTGAATTCTAGTGTCATAAATATATGACGTATAGTAAAGTTCTAGTGTCCTGTACAGAACCTTTGTCATATATAAAAGACATAAGTAAAATCTAGGTATATAACACAATATTTTTTTTTGCATTTTTTTGGACATGTACAGACCTCCGATGTACCATATAACCTAAGTTTAAAAGAAAATCGAATAATTTTTTTTCTGGAATCCAGGAGGTTAACCGATCGAGCCGAATGCTATTGAGTTTAAGCGTAATTAACTATTAAGTTAACTATCAAGTGAGTTCCTAACTTGCAGAATATCTAATGCCGAGTTGTGTATTCGGAGTTAGTTTAGCTCGCGGTTCGGTAAATGCCGTTCGTAATGTGTTTTAAGCTTTGCTAGCTGCGATCGGCAAGACTTAATTGGATGTTTATTTTTGTTCATATGACTTGAAGCTGTTTTCTGAGAATAATCGGTACTTTATCTATGCATCTTTTAATAAAATATTATAGAGTAGCCACCGCTGCACAGATGGTTTCGGATGATGACCATTTAAAGGTCCAAGTCACCGACATCTTTATGATGTCATCAGTTTTCTTAATACAACTGTTTTCTATGAATTTTCTCGTTCTATTTTCAAAGAAAACAATTATTTTATGAAATAACTGGCATAACCACAATTATGTTTTTTTTTTCTTCATTTCTGTGGAATCCAGTCTATTTTATTAACTTAAATTCAGTCTAGTGAACTGCAATTACTACAGTCACCTTTAAGCTTTTAACCAGCAAGAACAAATTGTCCGCTCTGTTCAGTAACAACCCTGAACTCTCTGACTGAACCCTGACTGCCTCGTTGGTCTAGTGGTCGCATAGCGCGACTGCCGTGCCACGGGTCTCGGGTTCGATTCCCGGGTCAGGCCGAAATCGCTTTGTGGGTTTTAGAAACTTTCACAAAGCAGCCTGGAGTTTGGAAGTTGGCGGTGTTACACCCCCGTGCCTGGGAGGGCACGTAAAGCCGTCGTCCTCGATTGTTACTCAGTAGCAGTCGTAGTTATAAATCCATGTCAGAGGCCGTCAGGCGGATTTGAGAAAACTCTGACACTAGGGCTTGTCAGGTGATTAAACCTGCAGCTCACTCGATAAGAAGAAGAAGAAGTAACAACCCTAAATGAAACGACGTCCAATAAATATCAAGCAGCCAGCTATCACTTTGAAACCAGATCAAATTATCGAGAAACTCCCCCCGATGAATACCTAAGTTCCCCACCACTTTAGTCGGGAACAATAGCGGAGAAACAGCTAGACTACCCCCAAATAATTGTGTTAGCTATGAGACTATGAGCTTAGGGGTAGGTGAGTCTCTACGGTATCGTGTACCGCTGCGGTAAGCGGTGAAGTAGATCTGATGTTGCATTGACTTTTATAAACTTTACGTTGAATAGCTTTTAAGTTATAGAAGGGTCGAAGTGATACCATGTTCGTGTAATATTACACTCGGTGCTGGCTAGACAGTTACTTTTGCTTGAACTTGCTTTGATACACTGACGCATGTCTAGATGATCGAGTGATTTTTTCTCCGCTTTCGCTGGTTCGCACGACTAAAACTATGTGTGATAGAGCTCGATACATATGGCACAGTGTAACTACGCGGATCATTTTGTGGAAAATATAATTCGATGCCCAAAAATTTATGAACATTAAAACCACACACCGCAGCGGATGACGATGGTGGTGAAATGGTTCTCTTTAAAGAGCAGCTCTATAGAAGAAATAGAATTATCGCCACCGCGGTCCGCAACGATACGCCATATCGTATACAAGGCCTTAGGGAAGTTTGTAAAGTTTGTAAATCAAAGTTTTGGGTACCCAAGTCTAGTTATGTTTCACTGTAACAATATAGAGTCCGATCAATCTAGTTGCTTCGAATATATTTGCTAGTCTTCAACTAGTTGGAACTAGTTTAGTTTAGACCTGAAACTTCGACGCTTCGACGACTTTGGACACGGATATCGGCTATTCTGATGTCCTTGGTATTTATTAACGTAATATTTTTATTTGGATTGATCATAAGATTAAGCAACGCTTGGCGCGGTCGGTCCGTGGATGGGTCGAGTTCTTTCGTGTTTCGAAGGCTACGGTAAACTGGTGGTCCCGGCTGTCATTTGAACATCTTTGGGCCGTCGTTAACGGGTAGTCAAAGAGCCAGAAAGTCTGACACCAGTCTTACCAGGGGGTCACATGGTGCCCGGTGTTAACTGGGTTGTAGGAGGTCAGAGTGCAGGAGTCGCTCTATACTGGTACTCAGCTGCATCCGGTTAGACTGGAAGCCGACCCCAACGTAGTTGGGAAAAGGCTAGGCAGATGATGATTATTTTTATTTGGATTGCTAAGCTATACAAATAATTACTATAAAAACTTCGCAGAACAGTTATAGGGCCAGTTACAAAGGTTCCAGATAAAATTCTAGACACAATGCTATAGAAATGTCTTTAATTTTGACTATCTTTTTACGGCATTATCTGCCAGATAATTATCTTGAAGTTCATCTCAAAACTCTATAACTCGTCGCATTGTAAGTTAATATGGCAAAAAAATATTTAACAAAGAACATTACAAATTCTGCCTTCAAGAAAAAAACAATCACCATAATTGATTATACCTACTTAAATAAAGTTGCTAATCCTAAATACATAATACATTAATAGGCATAAGCTATTAGAGTAATAAGTCACGGTTCACGATAATGGCCTAACAGCCTGTCACTTGTTATTACCTACTTAGTACCTTATTGAAATGGGTCTAAGCGACGATAAGACTCTTTTCTCATTTAGTAATTGTTATGTATGAATGCGTATTTTATTATATTATCTATACTAATATTATAAAGCTGATGAGTTTGTTTGTTTGAACGCGCTAATCTCAGAAACTACTGGTCCGATTTGAACATTTTTTTCATTGTTAGCTAGCCCATTTATCGAGGAAGGCTATAGGCTACTTTTTATCCGGGTGCACCGAGTAGTACCCACGGAACGCGGGTGAAACCGCTGGCAGAAGCTAGTTTGTTTATATAGCTGAAATATAAAAATAACGCTTAATTTTTGTTTATTGAATGGATTTTCTGAGGATGAGTGACCATCTATCTTGTCATGATTAGTTCCTCTGTGTTTCGAAAGGCACGTTAAATTGGTGGGTCACAGCTTCCATTTGAACATATTTGGCAGTTGTTACGGGTTGTCAGAAGCCAGACTCTGACAGCCAGCCTTGCCAATGACTATCAAGTTGTTCGGGGTGACTAGGTTGATGAGTTCGGATAGACAGTCAGTCCATGTAAAATACTGGTACTTTACTGGAACTAGTTAGGCTGGAAGCTAACCTCAATATCTTTAGGAAAAGGCTAGGTAGATGATGAAGTTTCACAATTCATACAGCGACTACAATAGGCATGACGACTAAAAAAATCTAATTAGTCCGTCTTTTAGATTATAAAAAGATATTGCATACGTATTTTTTCGTTTTTCATCTAAACAAATAATTACGAAGTTATAGACCGCTGAAATTGCGCGTGACGTCACGCCTACGTACAATTTTGACATAGACGTGACGTCAGGACCCCCACTCCTGAACTTTGATACTCATTATCTTTGTTATTATTGATAGATTTTTAAAAACAAAAAATACTTGTCCAATATTTTGCGATAATCTAAATTAGGGACTAAATGGATTTGCTTATTTTTTACCCTGTCGTCATGCCTATTACCTAGCTGTATCAGTAAAAATTTTGGTACCAGATTTTTAATTTCAAATCTCGATCTTACAGAGACGTATAATAGTATAGATCATCGTTAGGTCGTATGTATTTCATGTCAATATCTAACTAGTGGTTTAACCACTTACTTCTCTAATAAGACCAGTAAACAGACACACAACATGTATGACTGTATGTATATTGGCCGTCCCTCGTTAGTAGTTTTACGTCCGAGCACCAATCGAAGCTTTGGCCTGAATTCAGTTACAAATATCAATATTTTGCTACAGAGTTTTAACTATCGTAGCTGGCAAATTGAAAATTAGGTTTTTTCGCATTATTTTTTAAAGGATATAGATGGAGGAAAATATATTTTTTGAACTGAAAGATATAGAGGAAATTTTCAGAATGTTTTTAATGTTGAATACTTTTCTCTGGCATTATCTATCAGATAGCTATCTAGCACTTTATCTGGAACCTTTGAAACTGGTCCTTTATCTTTCAGTTCAAAAATTCAGTTCTTCATTACGACTATTTACAGGTCGCTATAATTAAAACGCTGGTACTCAACTGCCTCCGATTTTACTGGAATCTGACCTCAGCATAGTTGGGGAAAGGCTAGGCAAATGATTATGCTAGTATTTTTGTTGCCTTATTTTTATGACAAAAATGCTGTTCCTATTAAGGTAAAATGCCTCATAGTATAGAATATGTGTTATGAATGTTACTGAATAACAAAATTAGTAGACAGAAAACTATGAAAGAAGACATGCTGCGCCAACCCCAAATTAAATTGGGATAAGGGCCAAAGGATAATGATAAACTAAGTAGCAACCCTTTTATATAGACATAAGTATTATCTACTCTCGCCAACTTAACCCCGAAACAAGATAAAAACAAGGCCGGCAACACAATTAGGGCAGATCGGACATGTACAGTAATCAACACAAGTTGAGGACAACTATCATTCTTGTCCGGCTATTTTGAGACCACAACTTGCGTGGTGCTTCGTAATGGCATGTTCCTGAGAAAGTTTTTATAAGTTTAGCTTGTGTTGTTGCAGGGTTAATTTTTGATGTGTTAGCGTTGTTTGTTTAAGTGTTTATGATGTAATTACGTAATTAGGAATTCCTGCTGCTCGTTTGAAAGAGTTACCGCGGCTCTGGTACACAAAGGGCTCCCGAAAGAACATGGTTTTAGTCAGTAGAAGTCTGACAATCTCTCTCGCTAAACTCGTAGCTGAAGGGGTAGTCTGATAATTTCCTTTCGTAAAAAAATAAATAAAGAGGAATTGTTTGTTACGCTTTCACGCTAAAATTGCTAAACTGGAATGAACATGGAAATGCTTAGGTGTTACTATGCCAGGAGAGACAGACAAGGTACTTTTTATTAGATTAGAGGACGTTCCTTCAAGATGCACATTAACTTCACACTTTGCGTCGTGAGTCAGGTGAAAAATAAAGAGATATGAATGTTAATATAATTTACAATGCTGCTGGTGCAAAAGAAATCCTTCATAAAAAAAGAAAAATTTTCTCTGCAGTTTTAAAGGTCACACGAACATCGTAAATAAACATATGAAATAATACCATACCAAAAAAAATACCAACAACAATAAGTTTTCCATGTGATTTTTCCCAACGCTAACATCCCATGATTGTCGGCCATAGTCAGGAAGTAATGACGTCATAAATATCAATGGCTTCGTAAGCGCTAATGAATTTAATTAGCCCTGGAGGTTCCCATGGGCGTTTTAAAATGCTTGTTTATTAGTTCCCGACGCTGTTCTATGACAACAATGGGAAAAGCTAAAAAACAGTACTTTTCTTCTAGAAAATTCTAACGACATGTCAGGTTTTAACTGACTTTGAAATTAAGACTCCGTTAGTGTAGAATGTTGATTTATTTATGGGCTAAAAAGTATTCTATAATCTTGTACAGAGTTCAGTCTATATTCCTACCAAATTTCATCAAAATCGGTTCAGTCATTTTACTGGAAACACGGTTAAAACTAATTTGGGTAACGTGTGTTCTAAAACTGTATTACGTACCTATTTTGAATGATAAACTACCTGAATATCGTTCAGAAATAATCAATTTATGTGATAGCAAACAAATTAATTATTCTGGCAAGGGCATAGGTAATTACGTTCGGGGTAATTGCTTTAGCCACGCCCCTTGAGCCATAGACTAGATAGAGCTCAGATGTGTCTAGCTATATTCGTGATCGGTTTTCATTGATTTTGTAAATTGCGTTGGGATTAGTTTATATGTATTTAATTTAATGATCCTGTTTTATCAAAAAAGGTTAATAATACTTAAAAAATCAGAATGGTATTTAAAGACTGTAGTACTATTTGATGATTTTTTTATTTTGTTTATTTTTTCAATGTTAATGACTGTTGTATGAACCACAGTATTTATATATATCCATATCGTTTCTGCATATTTTATGCTGCATATAGTCATAATTTTTACAGTTTTTATGTTTACAACAAATTCTTAACTTTTAAGGCTGAGGCCAAACGAGCGTAATTTTTTGAGTCGTGAGTCGCAGAATTTCGGTCGCAGAAAATCGTTACAAAGAAAAAAGACAACTCATTTTGCGTTGCCGTGTGAATCAAATAGGACTTTTGTATGAAACCGAATGTAGCAGATTTTCTGTTACCGAATTTCTGCTACAAACAACTCACAAAATTACGCTCGTTTGGCTTCACCCTAACAGTTTTACAGGTTCCAGAGAAAGTATTAATAACTTTTTGAAAAATAGTGCCATAGGAATGTTTTTAATTTTGACTACTTTTTTATGGCATTATCTACCAGATAGCTAACTAAAACATTATCCAGAAGCTGTGAAACTGGCCGGTAGCCTACTACATAGTTCAAAATAATTATCCTAGACAAACCCGGGCGCTATAGTAATACAATTTATTAATTTGGTCTGAAGAGCGGTTGTGGAGGAAATTGGCGGTTTTCCTGAATGTACAGGGTGTTCCAACTTGATATAGTGCGCGTTACAGCGTAACAACAGTTATTTTGAATAGTTTCGCTATTTATTGAGAATATTAGTTAAGTTTTAGAATGTAGTATGTTCTTAATGAACATATTTGGTGGTTAGTATAGTTTATAGCTCAAGTAATGAACCTTGCCTTAATAAACTTTTTGTTCAGTTACTCTACATCATCATCTGCCTAGCCTTTTCCCAACTACGTTAGGGTCGGCTTCCAGTCTAACCGGATGCAGCTGAGAACCAGTGTTTTATATGGAGCGACTGCCTGTCTGACCTCCACAATCCAGTTACCCAGACTTTCTTGGCTCTGGACTACCCTAACGACTGCCAAAGATTGTTCAAGATGACAGCCGGGACCCACCGGGAGTTTATCGTGCCTTCCGAAACACGGAAGAACTCGTTATGACAAGATGGTCACCCATCCACGGACCGACCTTATGATCGATCGATCCGCGCGGCTTTTACTTAGCCACGAGCTCTTCCGTTCAGTTACTCTACATATAACTGGAAAAAAGTATTTAGGAAAAGTTTTAGGATAGGTACTTTTTAAACTATCATCATGTATCTTAAACAAATTTTAATTTGGTTCAAAAATATCTTTAGTAACATTATCAATGCGATTTTTTTTTTTTTGTTTTTCTACCTCAAGCTTAAACTGCTCAACCGATTGAGATGAAATTTAACTTTAGAATAAGACACAAAGATTTTTATCAGAGTGCGGGCAATAGTCCAATAGGTACACGGGTGGGACCGCTAGAAACAGCTAGTTATTTAATAAATGTTACTGTAAAAAATCTTGATCTATATCAGAACCTTAAAAGGAAGAAGTAAGGCTTAGAAAATAGTCCAGTATAAGAGTAAAAAGAGCTAGCACTACCACATAGATGTTGACCTAAAATATTTAGAACTAGGGTTGGCACGTGAGCTTATTACGAACGTAGATTTGTATTCATAAAAGAGTATTTTTTGTTATTCTACATCAATCTATATGAACAAAGGAGATTTTTTTTTATGTTAGTACTAGCTTCTGCCAGCGGCTTCGCCCGCGTAAAACTTAAAATCCCGTTTTTTCCCGTTCCCGTGGGAATTTCGGGAAATCCTTTCTTAGTGCTCCCCTACATATCCCAAGGAACCTACATTCCAAATTTCAGCTGTCTACGACCAGTAGTTTCGACTGTGCGTTGTCTGTCAGTCAGTCACTCAGTAACGGAAGAGTTTTGATATATATATAGATGTGTTGTAAACTAAATTGGCTCAAAAAAGTCCTACTGGACTAACTTCAAAAAATCTTTCACTGTTGCGTAGTTTTGTCCGGGTATGGATAAAATCGGTGGGAAACAACTTGTGTTTTGTATAAATATATACTTTTGTTTAACACATTTTTACATCGAAATGAAAACTGGCGAATTTTAGCGTAAATTAGTAAAAACAATTAGACTATCTAAAATACTTACTATTAGAAATAACTAACACATAACATACATGTAGTAAGTCATAAATCAATACTGACAAAAATAAACCCCACTTTCAGCAAAAAGATCCAAAAGCAAAGGTACGTTAGTACTTTTGCCCAAACCATTCTTACATTTCAAAAATCCTTTCCCAAGAACTACGTGCAACCCTAGAAGAGACAAAAAAACTACCCTCAATGATTATGGTAGTCTAACGGATCTTAATTTTCGACTATATCCCAGTTTACTTACTTCTGAGAAAAGCTTAGATTATGCTTCTACATTACGCCATTGTTTCTAACATCGCCTATTTCTTAGAATAAGTAATACTTTCTGTTAGGTAAAAATTTTATTAAAATAAGGACCAATACAACTATATATTGCTACAAGGTTTATCATCTTAGGGCATACATAAGGATCTCCTACACTGGTGGACCTGTATCTGCGTTGAACAAAATAGGACAATATACATGTAACTCCACGACAGAGCTATCCAATGTTGGCACATCCCCGACACCTCGACTATGCATACTGACATCAAGAAATATCTAGAATAGGTGCCCTCAAGCCCACCGCTGTAAAACACAGTATGCACCTCTCGCTGTGCCCAATTTATACTGCAGCAATGATCGTAACTTGCAACTGTGTAAAACCGTCATCGACAATGCATGCACAATTAAGGTAATGACTGCCTCGACTGTGACAAAAACACAGTAAATATACCATGGCAAAAAAATAAACTAGCCGAAGCAACAGGACCAGCACATGAGAGAATCGCAACGCATGTGTACACAAACCGGCCCTCATCTTCACAAAATACTCTACCACACAACAAATTTTCTAAACAAACAACATTATCACGATTCACCAAAACATGTTCAACAAAAGAATGTCAATAGAAACCCTTTTCACACACAACACTAATCGACAAATTAATAGCAAGAAGTAATCTGACAAATCACTCCGAAACGACAAATAATAAACACCAACAACGAATCCATATACTCTTTCATTCCGAAAATTTTATCAACATCAAACATCACACAGATATAGTACTCATAACAACAAACGGGGGCCCCTCATGCTCACCCTGAAACGACTCCGAATCCTATAACCCACCATATCCCTGATACCCAATTGTCACACACTACCATGTCCACGACGTCTACCTCTCGACGACGCAACACCTTACAGGTGCAACAGAGAAATGCAACCCTTCCAATTCAAAGCCACTGTAAATAAGTCTAAACTATCTGAGCATAAATAGCAAATACAGAAACAGCAGCGACGAGATGCTAGCGTGATAACTCTAATGAATACTTTCTATTATCTTAAATCTAGAGTATATTATCTATTCGCGAACGACCATAAAAGACGGCAATAACCAACTCGATACACACACCAACCAAATACGCCACACACGACCCCAACCGAGAGTCCTGTAGAACAAAATCCAATTTAGCCAGGAGACCGCGATCCGAGCCCGATTAGTTGGGTCGGTCTTATAGACCAGTTATACAGGGTTACTTGTTAATTCGACGTATATCCGGAGGAGGTGATAGAAGGCCCAAAAGCAAAAATTAAGCCACTCTTATCTCTGAGCAAAGTTCAGTCCCATAATATAACACATTTATAATAAGCTCTACAGAGATAAGCAAGTATAAGCAACTAATTAGTTCAACTTTTAACTAGACTTTCGGCCGATAGGCGGTTTTGGGGGCCTAAAAAGCTAGGACGCAATTTTTTTGAACATATTCTTTCCAATATTTGGAAAAAACAGTCACCTAGTGGTGCCAATTTGTCATACCACATAGTCATTAACTATTATTTTAATTAAAGCCCGACGTTATATAAACTGGTATGTTCCCCAAATAGTAAATATACCACATAATGAGGTCTACATTATTTCACTAGAGGTCGTTAGTGGCTTTCGTCTTTCACTGAAAGTGCTATTGTTCGGCCAAATTTCGCTTTCATTTTTTTTTGTTTGGACTCATTAAGTCACATTAGGAACGAGAAGTGCCTCGATAGAGTAAATTAAGGAATATAATGTATACTTTTTAATATTGAAAGAAATAATAATACTAGTGTTGTCCGCCATATTTATCATGTTATCAGAACGAAAACAAAATCATACAAGCAGCCAAATTAGAACCACTCCCATTTTGGATAGTCAAGTTTTAGTTTGCAAAATATGGTTTCTAATTTGAGTTAATGTATAAACTTGAAACTCTGTTTACTTCTATAATATTAAGGTTTTTTTAACATTCTAAGAAAGTCCTAAATTGAAAAAAAACATTTTACATAATACTAACAATTATTTCTCTTGGTTCCAGGTAAAAGCCACCACTGTGTTACGTGTACTGTGCATCCATTCACAACAAACACTGGACACAAACATCTGTTTGAGTAAGACTTATACGAAATACAACCGTTAATTCTATTCGTAGTGCATATTATTATGTCTGGAATAGCTGGCGGTTTGCCCCACTGTGCGTTGTAGGCTCTTAGTAAAAACGCGTTAACTTGAATCATTTGGTGCTAAACGATTTTTATTATACATTATGTAATTTATTTGAGATGTTTGGAATGTTATTTTTTAGATGAATAGAAATAATATGACTGTTTTTTATAATTTATTTTGATAAATATACCAATTTAAACAAAAACTTTATATATTTGGGCAGTATAATTCGAAAAAATGTACATTTTTGTATATTTTGCTCAAATAAATTAATAACGACTGTCAATCTATCATGTTATAAAATGTACGAAAAAAACAAAAAACAAACGCCAAAAGCAATAAATTGAACATTTTAATTTTACCTTTCAAAAAAATCCGTCAAAACGTTTTATGTAAACAAAACGAAAATAACTGATCAATCTAAATCGAATAGGAAAAGCATACGTATTTGAATGATATGGGAATAAATTGCGAATGAAATAAACATTGAAGTGATGAATTTATGATAGCATGAAATTCAAAATAAATGTACTCTGAAATTCTTGAATTTAAAACATGCGGCTATTTAGATATTGGAACATGAAGTAGAAGTGACAGATTTTGAAATAGTTGGGATTATTGGTGAGGGAAACAAGCAAAAAAATACTATAGAATTAGTACCTTGAAACTCTAGTAAAGAATTAATTTGTGGGTTTTTTTCGAAAACAGTAAAATGTCTGCTATCATTTAATTAATGCCTGTGTCAGGTGCGATGTGTTTTTAGAAATAAAAACTATTATTCAAGAAAATGTTGCCTAGTTCACACATCCACAATAGCTTTTTTCAAAATTACATAAAATCACAAACAGCATCGGGCTAAAATCTAAAACATCAATTGTATGTAAATTGAAAGCTTTCCAAATCTCGTTATTTACTTTTTCACTTTCCTACAATAATTATTCATTCATATGGTAATTGGTTACAAAACGCTGAATTCTGTTTAAAAAGATTTATAAAAGCCCTGTTGTTATTTTGGAAGTAAATATGTCTGGTGATATATTTAATTAGACCCACAGTGTTAAGCAAGTATTATTTTGAGTCTAATTCTTCCACTTAGGTCTAGATAATATTTTTATTTTTTTTTCGCTCAATGTCCAATATTTTCTTTTAGTTTAATGGAAACTGTGAACAATTTGATTTATGTACTGCTTCAGAATATCTTGTTTTATCTTTTTAACTTTTTATAATTCCTGCAGTAACCCAGCTTTAAGGCCATTAACACAATTGCGATTTCATTGCCCGTGCTTGCCATTTTATTGCAAGGAATATTTGACAGGTGACCATTTACACTATTGCACGATTACGTTTACACAGTGCATGAGTTAATCAATGAAATCGTAATGTGTAAACGGACCTTTAAGATATAGCCTTGAATATATTTTAACCCTAGACAATAGGTAGCAATATGCATTAACCTCATCATCATCATATCCTCCTAACGTATTTATTAGTGGTCGACTGCAGCCAGTTTTCTTCCCTACTCTTATATCTGACAAGTTCTGTCAGCGGTTTCACCCGCGTCCCGTAGGAACTCTTCAGCGCACCCGTGTATAAACAAGAGCCGTAATAACACTTCTCTATAAATGGCTATCTAACATGAAGAATTTTTCAAATCGGACCTGTAGTTCCTGAGGATTATCGCGTCTAAACAAACAAACAAACTCTTCAGCTTTATAATATTGATTATAAGACTATTAATTTTCCAAAGTCACATTTTTATTTCCACTAGTTGTCAGTCCTTTTCTCTCAAACATATGTCTCAATATCATTATGGGATCTAAGGATCAAGACATAATCCTGATAAACAAATCTACATACGTACAGACGACAGCAGGTCAACGTAATACGAATCGGTCAATTTTACCAATCAAATGATTAACCTACCCACTGTGTGATAAGTTGAAAATCCATTGCAGAAATTTGACAGATATGTGGTAACTTGAGTGCTGTTGTCTGTACTTACCTCTGCCAAAATAATAGAGGTGCTACACGTAATAATTTTCCAAAAGACCCCATTGCCCCGCTTTTCTTTGTTCTTGCCCGACAAGTTACAGTTAGCTAGACGAGTACGCTAAAATGTTATATATTCCCTAATTTCGAGAAGAGGTAGTAGCTCAAATATATTTCGTTGACTATTCCACTCTTTTATTATGCCTTTAATGGTGTTCGACACACCTGATAGTCGCTTCTTGTAAGTTTAGGAGCTTATTTCGCGCAATGTTGGGTATATATAGATGGTGTGTTCTTGTAGAGAGTAAATAGGTAGTGGTTTTACCTTTCTCAATTTATTTGTTTGCTAAATAAATAGTATGTTACTGACATTGAATAAAAATAGCGAATAAGAATGTTAAAATAAAATGTAAGTATTTATACATTTTCAAAAATATACATCCTTTTTAAGGGAAGTCTCCTAATTAAATAACCTATCTAAAATACGTCATTTGCAACACCGTGCAGCAACAGTAAAGTTCCAAACTATACGCAACCGTATCAGAAAATATATCTTTTGCAACACCGTGCATCAATAGTAATACAAAACTATGTACGAATT
>NWSH02000556.1:10797990-10819038 GCA_002382865.2 Heliothis virescens
ATCTCGTGCCTTCCGAAACACGGAAGAACTCGTTATGACAAGATGGTCACCCATCCACGGACCGACCTTATGATCGATCGATCCGCGCGGCTTTTACTTAGCCACGAGCTCTTCCGTTCAGTTACTCTACATATAACTGGAAAAAAGTATTTAGGAAAAGTTTTAGGATAGGTACTTTTTAAACTATCATCATGTATCTTAAACAAATTTTAATTTGGTTCAAAAATATCTTTAGTAACATTATCAATGCGATTTTTTTTTTTTTGTTTTTCTACCTCAAGCTTAAACTGCTCAACCGATTGAGATGAAATTTAACTTTAGAATAAGACACAAAGATTTTTATCAGAGTGCGGGCAATAGTCCAATAGGTACACGGGTGGGACCGCTAGAAACAGCTAGTTATTTAATAAATGTTACTGTAAAAAATCTTGATCTATATCAGAACCTTAAAAGGAAGAAGTAAGGCTTAGAAAATAGTCCAGTATAAGAGTAAAAAGAGCTAGCACTACCACATAGATGTTGACCTAAAATATTTAGAACTAGGGTTGGCACGTGAGCTTATTACGAACGTAGATTTGTATTCATAAAAGAGTATTTTTTGTTATTCTACATCAATCTATATGAACAAAGGAGATTTTTTTTTATGTTAGTACTAGCTTCTGCCAGCGGCTTCGCCCGCGTAAAACTTAAAATCCCGTTTTTTCCCGTTCCCGTGGGAATTTCGGGAAATCCTTTCTTAGTGCTCCCCTACATATCCCAAGGAACCTACATTCCAAATTTCACCTGTCTACGACCAGTAGTTTCGACTGTGCGTTGTCTGTCAGTCAGTCACTCAGTAACGGAAGAGTTTTATATATATATAGATGTTTGTACTAAATTGGCTCAAAAAGTCCTACTGGACTAACTTCAAAAATTCTTTCACTGTTGCGTAGTTTTGTCCGGGTATGGATAAAATCGTGGGGAAACAACTTGTTTTGTATAAATATATACTTTTGTTTAAACACATTTTTACATCGAAATGAAAACTGGCGAATTTTAGCGTAAATTAGTAAAACAATAGACTATCTAAAATACTTACTATTAGAAATAACTAACACATTAACATACATGTTAGTAAGTCATTAAATCAATACTGAAAAAATAAACCCCATTTCAGCAAAAAGATCCAAAAGCAAAGTACGTTTAGTACTTTTGCCAAACCATTCTTACATTTCAAAAATCCTTTCCCAAGAACTACGTGCAACCCTAGAGAGACGACAAAAAACTACCCTCAATGATTTATGGTAGTCTAACGTGACTTATATTTTCCACTATATCCCAGTTTACTTACTTCTGAGAAAAAGCTTAGATTATCTCTACATTACGCCATTGTTTTCTAACATCGCCTATTTCTTAGGAATAAGTATACTTTTCTGTAGGTAAAAGATTTTATTAAAATAAGGAATAAGTATATAGTTGCTAGGTTATATTTTGGGTATAGGTATAACTGTGTATGTTTGGTGAATGAATATGTAACTTTCATGTTGATCTAGACATTATTACATACTTGTTGTTCCCCTCAAGGCCCGTTTACACATTGCACATTGCTTGCCATTTTATTGCAGCAAGATGCTACTTGCACTGTGTAAACGTAATCGTGCAATAGGTAAATGATCGCCTGTCAAATATTCCTGCAATAAAATGGCAAGCAACGGGCAATGAAATCGCAGTGTGTAAACGGGCCTTCAGTTTCACATACCTAATTTTTTTTACCTCCAAAATGTTCAAAAGAATTGTAATAAACTTTTCAAAACACTATGAAAATATGAAGAATCAACAACGAAAATAATAAAAATCATTTTTTTTTTCGAAATTTATATCAAATAAAATCACACGTTAGATATAAAGCTTGTTACACATTGTACCAATTGTAATACAATTCACGAGTTCCTTCGAGCGCTTGTTAAAATCACCCTTCAATTACTGTACTCTTATATCTGAGCATTCATGCGTACGCCGCTTGCTATCAACTTTGATTTTTATTTCTTATTGAGTTATTATTTTGGAAGATAAAACGAATAATATACACATATATAAGACCCCACCCGAGCCTGTACACTTTTAGCGGGCCGATAGTTGGGTCGGTCTTATAGACCAGTATACAGGGTTACTTGTAATTCGACGTATATCCGGAAGGAGGTGATAGAAGGGCCCAAAAGCAACAAATTAAGCCACTCTTATCTCTGAGCAAAGTTCAGTCCATAATATAACACATTTATAATAAGCTCTACAAGGATAAGCAACGTATAAGCCAACTAATTAGTTCAACTTTTAACTAGACTTTCGGCCGATAGGCGGTTGTTGGGGGCCTAAAAAGTCCTAGGACGCAATTTTTTTGACATTATTTCTTCCAATATTTGGAAAAACAGTCACCTAGTGGCTGCCAATTTGTCATACCACATGTCATTAACTATTATTTTTAATTAAAGCCCGACGTTATTAAACTGGTATTGTTCCCCAAATAGTAAATATACCACATAATGAGGTCTACATTATTTCACTAGAGGTCGTTAGTGGGCTTTCGTCTTTCACTGAATAGTGCTATTGTTCGGCCAAATTTCGCTTTCATTTTTTTTTGTTTGGACCTCATTAAGTCACATTAGGAACGGAGAAGTGCCTCGATTAGAGTAAATTAAGGAATATAATGTATACTTTTTAATATTGAAAGAAATAATTAAATACTAGTGTTGTCCGCCATATTTATCATGTATTATCAGAACGAAAACAAAATCATACAAGCAGCCAAATTAGGAACCACTCCCATTTTGGATAGTCAAAGTTTTAGTTTGCAAAATATGGTTTCTAATTTGAGTTAATGTATAAACCTTTGAAACTCTGTTTACTTCTATAATATTAAGTGTTTTTTTAACATTCTAAGAAAGTCCTAAATTGAAAAAAAACATTTTACATAATACTAACAAATTATTTCTCTTGGTTCCAGGTAAAAGCCACCACTGTGTACTGTGCACTGTGCATCCATTCACAACAAACACTGGACACAAACATCTGTTTGAGTAAGACTTATACGAAATACAACCGTTAATTCTATTCGTAGTGCCATTTATTATGTCTGGAATAGCTGGCGGTTTGCCCACTGTGCGTTGTAGGCTCTTAGTAAAAACGCGTAAGCTTGAATCATTTGGTGCTAAACGATTTTTATTATACATTATGTAATTTATTGAGATGTTTGGATGTTATTTTTAGATGAAATAGAAATAATATTGACTGTTTTTTTAATAATTATTTGGATAAATATACCAATTTAAACAAACTTTATTATATTTGGGCAGTATAATTCGAAAAAAATGTACATTTTTTGTATATTTTGCTCAAATAAATTAATAACGACTGTCAATCTATCATGTTATAAAATGTACGAAAAAAACAAAAAACAAACGCCAAAAGCAATAAATTGAACATTTTAATTTTTACCTTTCAAAAAAATCCGTCAAAACGTTTTATGTAAAACAAAACGAAAATAACTGATCAATCTAAATCGAATAGGAAAAGCATACGTATTTGAATGATACGGGAATAAATTGCGAATGAAATAAACATTGAAGTGATGAATTTATGATAGCATGAAATTCAAAATAAATGTACTCTGAAATTCTTGAATTTTAACACATGCGACTATTTAGATATTGGAACATGAAGTAGAAGTGACAGATTTTGAAAATAGTTGGTATTATTGTGAGGGAAACAAGCAAAAAATACTTATAGAATTAGTACCTTAAACTCTAGTAAAGAATTAATTTGTGGGTTTTTTTCGAAAACAGTAAAATGTCTGCTATCATTTAATTAATGCCTGTGTCGTGCGATGTGTTTTAGAAATAAAAACTAATTGCAAGAAAATGTTGCCTAGTTCACAATTCACAATAGCTTTTTCAAAATTACATAAAATCACAAACAGCATCCGGGCTAAAATCTAAAACATCAAGTTGTATGTAAATTGAAAGCTTTCCAAATCTCGTTATTTACTTTTTCCTACTTTCCTACAATACATTATTCATCATATGGTAATTGGTACAAAACGCTGAACTTCTGTTTAAAAAGATTTATAAAAGCCCTGTTGTTATTTTGGAAGTAAAATTATGTCTGGGTTTATATTAAATTAGACCCACAGTGTTAAGCAAGTATTATTTTGAGTCATAATCTTCCACTTAGGTCTAGATAATATTTTTATTTTTTTTCGCTCAACTGTCCAATATTTTCTTTTAGTTTAATGGAAACTGTGACAAAATTTGATTTATGTACTGCTTCAGAATATCTTGTTTTATCTTTTGAACTTTTTATAATTCCTGCAGTAACCCAGCTTTAAGGCCTATTAACACATTGCGATTTCATTGCCCGTTGCTTGCCATTTTATTGCAGGAATATTTGACAGGTGACCATTTACCTATTGCACGATTACGTTTACACAGTGCAAGTAATCAATGAAATCGTAATGTGTAAACGGACCTTTAAGATATAGCCTGAATTATTTTTAACCCTAGACAAAGGTAGCAATATGCATTAACCTCATCATCATCATCATCCTCCTACCGTATTTTATTAGTGGTCGATGCAGCATGTTTTCTTCCCTACTCTTATATCTGACAAGCTTCTGTCAGCGGTTTCACCCGCGTCCCGTAGGAACTCTTCAGCGCACCCGTATAAAAAGGAGCCTATAACCTTCCTCTATAAATGGGCTATCTAACACTGAAAGAATTTTTCAAATCGGACCTGTAGTTCCTGAGATTATCGCGTCTAAACAAACAAACAAACTCTTCAGCTTTATAATATTAGTATAGATATAATTTCACAAGTCACATTATTTCCACTAGTTGTCAGTCCTTTTCTCTCAAACATATGTCTCAATATTCATTGGGATCTAAGGATCAAGACATAAATCCTGATAAACAAATCTACATACGTACAGACGACAGCAGGTCAACGTATACGAATCTGTCAAATTTTACCAATCAAATATTAACCTACCCACTGTTGTGATAAGGTTGAAAATCCATTGCAGAAATTTGACAGATTGTGGTAACTTGATGTGCTGTTGTCTGTACTTTACCTTCTGCCAAAATAATAGAGGTGCTACACGTAATAATTTTCCAAAAGACCCCATTGCCCCTTTTCTTTGTTCTTCCCCGACAAGTTACAGTTAGCTAGACAGTATAATGTTATATATTCCCCTAATTTCGAGAAGGGTAGTAGCAAATATATTTCGTTGACTATTCCACTCTTTTTTTATGCCCTTTAATGGTGTTCGACACACCTGATAGTCGCTTCTTGTAAGTTTAGGAGCTTATTTCGCGCAATGTTGGGTATATATAGATGGGTTTGTTCTTGTAGAGAGTAAATAGGTATGTTTTACCTTTCTCAATTTATTTGTTTGCTAAATAAATAGTATGTTAGTGACATTGAATAAAATAGCGAATAAGAATGTTAAAATAAAATGTAAGTATTTATACAATTTTCAAAAATATACATCCTTTTTAAGGGAAGTCTCTAATTAAATAACCTATCTAAAATACGTCATTTGCAACACCGTGCAGCAACAGTAAATTGCCAAACTATACGCAACCGTATCAGAAAATATATCTTTTGCAACACCGTGCATCAATAGTAATACAAAACTATACGAATTCGTCTCTTCTCATCGAAGGTTTTGGATAAAATTTATACATACATTGCAAATGGAAACCGACAATAAGACTACATACTATTACTTATCTAATTATGTATATTAAGACATACATAAAAATACCTAAACCCCCAACGACCATTCGTCCCCATTTTACCAATAGCGACCCACAAAAACAGAATAAAATTTCACATTCACATACATATTTACTCACTGAGATACAAACCAAACATGTTTCAGTGCTTAACTACGGACAAACAGACAAATAAAACTTTCGTCTAAACAAAGTAACGTGTTAGTAGCAATCTAAATAATGTAGATTTTCAAGTACTCTTGCCGCATTTAATGAAGTGGTTTTGTACAGGGTGCTAGATTTTAGACAGAAGTTTAATTTTGTGGGATCTATGTGTAAGATAGAAATACTGAATTATTGTTAGCTACAAATACATACTATTGACGATAAATAATACCCTCTATTGTATGAACATTATTAAAACATTTTATCAATAGTTTTTCCTTTCAAAAGTAGTAAGTAAAAAAAATTACAATCCCATTTTTTCAGTTCTAGAATATATGTAAGTAAAGCATTTTTTAACTTGTAATAAAAAAAACTTTCAACTCTTTTTTCCACCAGAACGGCATAAACACACACTGTGCAAACACCCTGTATATAAAGGTATCAACACATCTCCCTAAGGACAGGACGGTCAGGCCGTCCTAAACCCTGTCTCATCCTGCTAATGCCTTTCTAGTGGCTTCTACTTAATTACTAGCAGGTGAATATTTACTAGGTATACCAAGTAACTATGTACAGATAACAGCACAGCAAGTTGCCACAATCTGTCAAATTTTTGCGATAGATTTTCAACCTTATCACAATAGTGGAAGGATAATATTCGATTGGTAAAATTTGGCAGATTCGTATAATGTTGACCTGTTGTCGTCTATACCAAGTAAAGCAATATGGCTGACAAGGGGCGGAGCTGAAATTCAATAAAGCGGTTCTATTTAAGAAAATGGCTGGCAATAATTTATGAAGTAAACTTGTTTCAATGGGGAATATTTTAAGACAGCTTTATTGGTAGCTAATTAGGATTTTAAGGGATTGTTTGTCTTTTCTTTATAGGTTATATTTAATTAATTAAGTTTTTAGTTGAAACATAATTAAATTTTGTTTGAAATGTACGCTATATGTATTTAAAAATATTTCCCAGTATTTTTCGGTGTCTCCAATGTTACAAAAACCGGTAAGACCAAAAAAAATTAAATCGAAAGTGAATATAAAAACCAGCTTTTAGTAAAATTCAAAAATAAACTCTACACTGAAAACTGACAAAACAGACAGCTGCGAACGTCACAGTAAAAAAAAGACAATAACAAAATTGAAACAGTAAATCCCATGGCATTCAAAACCAAAAATTCTCGTTTCGCGAAAAATTCTATGACGCGAATCGGCGTTACGAATTTTATCTTGCGTTTTTGGCAAGCGGCCCACTGTGCAGCGTGCACACAAATGATGGTTCCCGCATCGCATTTACGAAGTTGTTAGAACAAAAGACTTGTAATAACTGTCTTTTGTGGTATGATAAAATATATTATATTATATATAGGAATATTATGCTGGTATTCCGTGTTTTGAGGAATCTTTATGGATGTCATTACAAGCGGTAGTTTTAGCACAGTGGGTGGTATGCTGTTAGTTCTGTACAATGTCGAATTAAGTTTGTGTTGTTACGAGAAAATTTGTATAGAGGAATGCGTAATGAGAAGTTATGAAATAGACAAGAGGTTTTTATTTGTTTTGTGTATTGTGGTTTTAAAGTTACAACTTATGTAATGTTTTATCGGTTTTATAGTATTTTATTATTGTACTATAGTATGATTATTACGTCATTCTAAAATGATGGAAGCCATATTACCTACACAAGAGAAAATATATATCAATCAAACCTATAATTCAAAGAAAACAGAAATTGTATTTATTAATCCCTTTATCTTATAAAAAAAAAATGGCCAAGTGCGAATCGGACTCGCGATCGTAGCCCCCTAAAATCTTATTTTATTGTAGTTTTTGCGAAGTCTAAGTAACAGGGTCCCGTTTTACCCTTTAGGTACGAAACCCTAAAAACCTTGCTCTTAACATAAAACATTATCCCAACCCCACATACAATAAGCCTTTGTGTCAGCCTAGCTGAAACTTAGCCTACTTTTAGACCCTCGAAGCCTAATACCCCTCAACTCCGCGATTGACCTAAATGTACGTCCATCATCACTAAAGAGTTTCTCTGAATGCACAGTGGGTCTTTTGAAATTTATTGCGGTCAATATGACTTAAGAGTTCCAGAGCAAATTTGTGTTACCTAATAAAAAAAATTTAAAGACTTAATGGCAGTATTTTTGCAATTAAGGTGGGTGGGGAAATTTTTCCTTCTATACGACTTTATAGTAAGACTTATCATCATTATCTGCCTAGCCTTTTTCCTGACTGTTTGAGGCCGGTGTCTTTATTTTTGTCCGGATTCAGCTGAGTATCAGTGTTTTACATGAAGCGACTGCCTATCTGACTCCCTGGATTTAGTTACCCGGGAAAGCCCTTCGTAAAACTTAAACTAACGATCTTACCTAACTACGGTTACCTAATGATTCGATAATCAAATATAATACCAATATAATAAAGAGGAAACGTGTTTATGTTAGTTAGTTTGCACCTTAAAGGCTCCGAAACACCTGAACCGATTGGAAAAATTCTTTCACTGTTGAGAAGCTATACTATCCCCGAGTAATGTAGGCTATATTTTGTCCGGGTGGTAGTTCCCACGGGACGCGGGTGAAACCGCGGGAATACAGCTAGTCTATATAAACCAATAAGTATATTTAAAACCGGCCAAGTACGAGTTGGACTCGCGCATAGAGGGTCCCGTACCATTATCTATGAAAAATTAACCTATCTATTACCTACAACTAGCCAAAATACAATCATTTTTCGGACAGCAAAAAATAACTTTGTTTTTCATACAAAAATACGAATAACAAAGTTATAATTTGTGGTTTAATACGTTTATTGTATGGGGATCCCCCTTAATATGTATATTTTTTTAATTTTTAGTATTTCTTGATATAGCGGCAAGAAAAATACATACTTTGTGAAAATATAACCTGAAGACAGACAGACAACGAAGTCTTAGTAATAGGATCCCGTTTTACCCTTTTGGGTACGGAACCCTAAAAAGACCTACTATCCTACTATTATAAACCTATTTACTCTTCATAACAACGTCAGTAGCCTTGCAATTTCTAGCTAAATCTCCCAGGAGATGGATTTAATTGCTGGATTCCCTTGGAGGAACACAATTGCGTTGTGCCCATAATAATACGGGGACCATGGATGGTAGCCATTGTTTCTCATGGAAAATTACCAATTAACGTCATTAGAACAATTTGTAACAGGCTCAGGTTGTCGACTTGTTGGTATTCCGAGAAATCTGTTGGTTCTTTAATATTGTTAGTTGAAGAGTTTGTTTGTTCGTACAAACTCATCTGTGAATATGAAAGTTATATACAGTAGGACCTCTTTAATCCGAACTCTGAAAATTTAGCCCCCGTTCGGATTAGTGGAACGTTCGGATTATAGGGGTATAGATGATAAGGGTATTTTTTGTGAATAAAACAACATAATAGATACATACATAATACAATATTTGTATTTATCTATAAACGTTACATATTTTATTCAACATTTTTGAAGAAATCCAGTATTTTGGTTTGTGGTGTGGTGTTTAATGACAAATAAAAAGCTTTGTCTCGTAATTTACGTAAAAGCATTTTTTCTGGCAAAGGAATATCCACTTGATCAGCCCATTCAAGACATGTATTTAAGCGGCTGGCGGGCGAGAGCGAGACAGCGCGGACTCGGGTCGGGGGTTCGGATTACAGAGGTGTTCGGATTAGAGGGGGTTCGGATTAAAGAGGTCCTACTGTATTTGGAACGGTTTTTAAGTACGTTGCTGATGTGTTTTAAAATTTCAGCTGAATTTTTTGTATTTTTTTTCGTACAACATAAATATTTTTTCTTTGGTGCATTTGATGTGGTGTACGTACAGTTTTTCCTACTTCCCTCACCCGGATAAAAGAAGCCTATATGTTATTATCAGAATAACATATAGGCTACTTAATACAGGCTACCTAATACATATACATATAGTCTACCCTAATACCATATACATATAGGCTACCTAATATTGTAAGTTATATCAGTGTGAAGTTTTATTAAAATCCGTTTGCACGTGAAAGAGTAACAAACATAAATACTTTTCCTATTTTATATACACCCTTAAGAACTTTCGCATTTATTATGTTAGTAGGATATCATTTTAGCTCTATAGAATAAATATGACAGCCCAAATCTTGATGAAATTCACGCTTCTGCCTATCTCTCTGGGGAAATTAGGCGCAGCAATAAATTGGGTTTCTAAGATTTGAGTCTAGAATTAACATTAACTTTTAAACCCGTGTTAAGTATTCTAGACCACGTACTTAAAGTTAAACCAAAGTAACTGATGCTTTAATTTCCTTTGTTAAGATTAAATTAAGCCATGAATTAAGTATAAAATTTATATTAAAAAGCCATTTTGCAACGTTGAGGTTGTCTTCCGTAGACTGACTGTCTATCTGACCTCCTCAAGCCCGTTACCCCTCAGTATGACTGGTTGTCAGACTTTCTGGCTTCTGACTACCCGTAACGACAGCCAAAGATATGAAAATGACAGCCGGGACCAACGATCCATAATTTCTTATTTTTCGAACAAACCAGTCTCTTTTACTACCATAAAACCAACCGAGCTAGCATCCTAAGCTTTAAAAATAAAATTAAACTCCCATAAACATTTTCCTCTCAAATAAAAACTACTAAACCAACAAAAATGCATTCTCATCACATCCCAGCATCTCTTGAAAGCTCTCAGCTGAAAAACGTTTTCTTTTTCACATTATACACATTTTAATATATGTTCTACGTTTCAGCCATATTTTTATATGCATCCATTATAATATATTATTACGCTTTTTGATTCTTCCTCAAAGAGAGCTGGATTGTTAGCAAACATTTTAGAATCTGCTTGCTCACATATACGTGTAGTGCATATGTGTGCGTTTGAGTTATATGAATGAGTTTGTGCTGTAGATTTGAGTATTATTCGTCGGATTGATTTTTTTTTTCATTTTGACAATAAGGGGACTATACTAGAATACTATACTAGCTACGATAATGACTAATGATAACCAAATCGGCTTGTTAAAGCCGTCAAATCGCCGATTTGACCAATTGACATTCGCCGATTTGAACAATCGGTCAACAATTAATGTTAGCGTTAAATTATGAAGTCATTAGCACAGTTTTCACTATGACCCATATTTCATAATAACCCGTAATAACAAACATTATTCGGTCCCAATATTCTGTATATCTTTAGTAAGCAACTAAAGATAAGAATGTCAAATAATAGAAAGTAATTTCAAATTCCTATCGCTACTAACCAAACAAAAGATAGATAGAGTGTTGGGAACAGCCGTTAGCCAATATACAGGAAACTGAACCTGACAAACTTACAGACACGAACAAGGTACTTGAATACCTACATGTATGTATGCTTGTGTGTGTAGACCCAATATAAGGCTCTTAGTCCGGCTTAGCGCTCCCAACATGTGATATGAACGCTCAGAATATTATGAGCTTCATGTTCCAAAATGTGCCAAAATATGGGTGTAATATACCTACCTTAGTGGTAGTTGATATGAGGTGTGAGGTATGCAAAAAATACTGTAAAATATTACGTAAGTCTGTACATATAAGGTTTGTGAGGATACATGTTTTTATGTACGTTTGTTTGTCATTCTTTCACGCAAAAACTACTGGACAGATTTTCATGATACTTGTCTTATATCTATACTAATAATATAAAGCAGAAGAATTTGGACGCGCTAATCTCAATCCGGTCAATCTTTATCCGGGTGCGTCGAGTATTGCCCACAGGACGCAGATGAAACCGCTGGCAGAAGCTAGTAGCTTATTTATCAGAATAGCATAAAGACTAGGTACTTTTTATCCGTATACAGGAATTGATTCTTAAGCCCATCGGGAAACTATTAGAACCGCTGGCGGAAGCTAGAAAAGGGGTGCATTACCTCCACGATTACAAGAAACAAATAAAAAAACCGTAGCTGAAATACAATTTTCCAAGAAAAATAAGCCTGACATTCTTTCCATACGTAATATTCTCCATTACGTAATATTCTCACAAATCAAACAGGAGTACGAAAAACTGAAACTCAAAAAACCTGCTCAGTCCGATCCGAACTTGAGCAACGAAGGTTCCGTTGAAACGAAAAACAAAAATAATATGCAAATTATAAAAGAAAAAAAATCAGTTTGGACAGCTCTATGGCTATCGTTACGTTCACATGGGACATGGGACATTCCTTAGCTTAAAATGGTTTCATCACAATTAGTCCGGTCAAATTAGACTAGAAATGTTCGGCGAGATTACATTAATTCGCAACAAGCTGATTTTTGGTACAATTGTTCAAAAGCCTTTTAAAAACAAAATCTGAAAGTTCCCCATGATTCCCCTGTGTGGAAAAAAAGTTATTCAAGTTCAAATGTCAAGAAAATATGTTTTTCGCGATTTACAGCTAAACTGTAAGTTTTATCATAAAAGTACATCAGACTAAAATTGTAGATCATGAAATTATGTACAAAAATGTACAATATTTTTTTTTCCTACAAGCCACCGATTCAGAGATATAGCGATTCAAAAAGTTGTAACAGATGAAATCTTCATGAAATGAATGAGTACGCCACGAGTATTCATCTTTAGCGTTCNACAGCTAAACTGTAAGTTTTATCATAAAAGTACATCAGACTAAAATTGTAGATCATGAAATTATGTACAAAAATGTACAATATTTTTTTTTCCTACAAGCCACCGATTCAGAGATATAGCGATTCAAAAAGTTGTAACAGATGAAATCTTCATGAAATGAATGAGTACGCCACGAGTATTCATCTTTAGCGTTCTTACATTATAAACACCTGTTTTCACTATTGCATAGTGCTTCAGACTAAACTCACGGTATTTTATTTATTGTAGCAGGTATAAGACCCTGATCCTGGGATGTTGTCTCAAGACCACACGTACGTGTAAATGAAGGACTGGGATTTATTTTACTGGATATTCTTATAGTAATAGCTAATGTGTATTTTATATTTGAACTGCAAGTTACAATGGCAGACAGAAAAATGTGTTTTCCTATACTAATTAATAAAACTCAAGGTCGGATCCAGCTTAATTGATAATTTTCATAATGTATACTATGGTGGCGTNAGCGTTGTTACATTATAAACACCTGTTTTCACTATTGCATAGTGCTTCAGACTAAACTCACGGTATTTTATTTATTGTAGCAGGTATAAGACCCTGATCCTGGGATGTTGTCTCAAGACCACACGTACGTGTAAATGAAGGACTGGGATTTATTTTACTGGATATTCTTATAGTAATAGCTAATGTGTATTTTATATTTGAACTGCAAGTTACAATGGCAGACAGAAAAATGTGTTTTCCTATACTAATTAATAAAACTCAAGGTCGGATCCAGCTTAATTGATAATTTTCATAATGTATACTATGGTGGCGTCCTAGACGATTGTCACCTGTGTCTCCTCATATAAGGAGATCAGCTAGCTGTGCAAGACACAATAGTGCACAAGCATTTGCGCAGACACAGGTGCACTCCCTGCTCCCTCACTCTCATAACCGGATGGGACGGCAATCCGACATGATCGGAGAGAGATTAGGCGCAGGACCGACATCCACATCGACCGACATCGACAACTTACAACTTCTGCTTTGTGAAAGTTTCTAAAACCCACTAATCGATTTCGGCCCGACCCGGGAATCAAACCCGAGACCTCGTGCACAGCAGTTAGCTATACGACAACCAGACCAACGAGGCATTTAAAGTTACGAACTCCCATGAATCCCTCCTGGATCCGCCCTTGTACTGTACGTACTTGTGTGGCGCACTCATGCATTTCATGACGATTACATCTGTTACAACTTTTTGAATTGCTATATCTCCGAAACGGTGGCTTGTAGGAAGAAAGATTTTTTTCATTTTTATAGATAATTTCATGATCTACAGTTTTAGTCTGATGTACTTTTATGATAAAACTTACCGTTTAGCTGTAAATCGCGAAAAACATATTTTTTTGACATTTGAACTTGAATAACTTTTTTTCCACACAGGGGAATCATGGGGAACTTTCAGGTTTTGTTTATAATGGGCTTTTGAACCAGTGTACCAAAAATCAGCTTGTTGCGAATTAATGTAGACCGAATGTCTAATTTGACCGGACTAAATGCACTTGTTTAGCTAATAACAAAAATACTAGTAAAGTGCAACCCAAAAAACTTATTATTTTTTAAAACGTATCTTATTTTTTACTAACCGCTTATAAGTAGGGGTACGTAAATTTCGTTTTTACGAAATAGATGCGATAAAAGCGAAATCTGCATTTTATTTGCGATAAAAGCGAAATTTGAAAATTAAATACTTTTGCACCTTTTTACGTTACGTGCCTTCAAATGTTGATCAGACGCGCTTTCTAACAATTATTTCGTCGATACCCGACCCGAGAGCGCACTTACTTAGGGATAACGGAACGCTCTGGCGTTCCCGCGCGAATCGATATTTCAAATTCCATAGTGGAAAGCTTCGCAAAAATTCCATTTTTCAAAAGTGTACCACAAGAAGAACTAATTGACGGGTACTCTCATTTTCACAGACAATTACTTCGATTGGTCGGTCAAGAAGCTCCTGTGGATGTAATGCAAATTTTAGTTGCATCAAAATCTTGCTACCCTGGATTTGCAAAAGCAGCTATTCAATGTCTCAATTGCCCTGTCAATAGTGTTGATGCCGAGAGGTACTTTAGTATCTACAACATTGTCGTAACTGATCGCAGGCAAACAATGAAAGATGAAAATGTAGAAATTACAACAATGCTAGCCTTTAATTGAGTTTTTAACATTGTATTTTTGTTTTTGCGAAATAAATGCGAAATTTTCTATTTTGAGTTTTTTTTAATGCGAAATCACGATTTTTTATTTGCGAAATTTACGTACCCCTACCTATAAGTTATTCTTATTATGATTGAAATGTGTGACAGCTTAAATTACAACGGTACCCTAAAAACAACGGACCTCCAAAAATCTTTGGAGGCTTTTCCTAAATCCTGGCTACTTGAAACAGGCACGTTTCTTTTATTATAGCCAAGTACACACGTGTGTAGGTACAGACGACAGCACATCAAGTTACCACAATCTGTCAAATTTCTGCGATAGATTTTCAACCTTATCGCAATGGTGGTAGGTTAATGTTTGATTGATAAAATTTGACAGATTCGTATACGTTGACCTGCTGTCGTCTGTACCTGATATCGCCAAAATATGACACGTTTTCAGCAACTTTCAGGCTGAAAGATTACGGATAAGGAAATTCACTTAAGTGCACGGCGAACGCACTTTTTTCCTTTGTACTTTGAATATGTTAAAAATGTTGATCTGGAAAGAGGGAAGCCCTTTTTGAAGGTAACCCTAAAACCTTATATTTTGGGTAGAAATGTACTATACCTCCTGTAGTAAAGATGGAAAGTTTACAAGATGTAGGTAGCAGGTAAACTTTGGACCCACTGAACTGATTTTGAAAATTCTTTTACTAAAAAAAGCTACATTATTTCTGAGTGTTATAAGTTATATTTTATCCGGATACGGGAAGTGGCTCCCTCAGAAAATGGGCAAAACCAGGTGAAATCGCTGACTTATAACCAAACAATTGACTTGTAGGGACATCAACTTTATTCATTTTGTTTATCAGTAAGGAAAAGTATATTATTTGTTCCCTCAGGCGCAGGAAAATCTTCCCATCAAAAGGAAACTTCTCAAGGAAATTATTGAGAATGGAATTTTACCCTCCTCGTGGAACGCTTGGACAAATTATTAATATCTATTGAATTCCAAGGAAATAATAATTGACACTCGAAATAAATAAATTAATTAATATTGTAAAATCGTTATTATTTTTGTGCAAATGCGAAATTCACTTTGTTTGTTGAGCTTTTGAAACGAATCAATTGAATTGTTTGGTACACAGATAGCCTAAAGCATAAGGACACATGGTACTTTTTATCCAGGTGCTGGAAGTTGTTCCCTCAGGACACGGGTGGAACTGAGGGAACAGCTAGAAAATTATACCCCAAAACCGGCCAAGTGCGAGTTGGACTCGCGCACGAAGGGTTCCGTACCATTATCTATGAAAAATGAACGTATCTATTACCTACAACTAGCCAAAATACAAACAGTTTTCGGGCAGCAAAAAACAACTTTGTTTTTCATACAAATATATGAATAACAAAGTTATAATTTGCGGTTTCACACATTTATTGTATGGGGACCTCCCCCAATATTTTTTAATTTTTAGTATTTGTTGTTATAGCGGCAAAGGAAATACATCATTTAATTTTGTGAATCAGAAATAGCCTGGAGACAGACAGACAGACAACGAAGTCTAAGTAATAGGGTCCCGTTTTACCCTTTGGGTACGGAACCCTAAAAATGAGACCCAAACATGACACAGTAATTTGAGAAAGAACTTTCATAACAACACAATTTGTCATGTTTATACCTCTTGTCACCAGATAACGAGGATCCAAGTTTCTTAAACTTATCTGTCCTGTCTACTTGTCTCAAGTTTCTGAAATGTACTGTATTTTTTATATCTAGATACGGAGTTTTATCCTGCATTTTAAGATATGCGGGAACCCGGTTACTTTACACTTGGAAGAACTTATCCAAGATGTCGGACTTTTCAGGGTTAAGGAATATTATATTTTATGTTATGTTTTCAAACCTTTGTTATAAAATTGTTAGGGTATGTTATAAGGCTCTGGATAGGTGCGTAGATAAATAAAACAAACACAAACATTACCAAAACCATCGACTATATTTTCAATAATTTAATGACATTTTCAAACCACATTGCGGAACAAACTTTAAGAAGATAAATCAATAACTAAAACCTATGTATACTTATATACAAACGAATACATCTACAAAAAATGTAAGTACACACCTCACTAGATACGAGCAATTTATTCTGTAGACTGTTGAACAACGTGAAACTTACTGAGAACACTTCAAAAGTCCAGATTGAAACCTACCCCGAAACGAACCCTCCTTTGTTTGTCAATTAAGGTGCTTCCGATGAGACGCAACACGCGGACCTCGTTATGTGGCTCATAGAACAAAATATCCCTCTGGAAGGTAAAGCCCCCGCAGCGCTGCGAATCCACAAAGATTTTCAATTCCGAACCGTTCTGATAATTTTTATGCATCGCCAAACTGACGTTGGTCTGCCCACCTCGGCAGCCCTCGGTTATGATAGTCGCTAATCTCAAATCTGGTGAAAACTGTTTGAAAAGACACACTTGGATGCCGACCTTGCTAGCTGTCGAGGTTATTGTGAATGTGGGTCTCTCATACCGGGCGCTGATGGAAAACTCCGGCGCCGGTGGATACGCAAGGGGCTTCAGTCCAATTTCGGTACCTACACATACTTCTGGCATAATTTTGTACATCCACTGCGTCACCATGCGCAGGGTATTGGGATCCACATCTCTCACGGAACATGAAACAGAACCCACTGATTTGTCATTCTCCTTTTCGAAAACTATTTCAGTTTCTGACGACACCAGGTCTCTGATCCTAGATGTGAGTCGCATCTCGTAAGCTCCTTCAAGGACTTCCTTGTACGTGGCGGTTGCTGAACCAGAGGAGTCTATCAGGAGGCCTTCATCAGTGCTTTTCGGCTCCATTTCCTTGTGAATTAACTGAGAAAAACACTTGTAAGACTCCCTTGATTTTCCATAGCTGTATTGCTGAACGAGCTTGACCTTGTCTAGGATCTCCCGGAGGACGATGAGTCTGGCACCGACGAAGCATTTCGGGAAAGTACTTTTGGCTTCGGAGTGAACGTCACACAGCTTGGTTGTTTTGTATCTGCGCGGTTGGACCACGATAATCTCCTTCTTCTTGGGCAGCAGTCGTTGCAGTGAGGAGACGAAGCTGGTGACTTCCTCCTTGATCTTGTCCTCGTTTATGTCCATTTTTGTTTAATTTATTTATTTAGTTTATATTTTAATTGTTGGATAACAGGTCAAACGTCATTGACCTGTCTGGTTTTATTTTTGTGTCGCTGCGCGTAGACGACGTGTCCGGCCAGTCGCACGCTGCAAGGAGTTTTGTATTTTTAGTTGTCTTTGAGATAGTATGCAGTTATTTTTGACACTTCCTCTTGCTCTGTAAACTTAGAATATTTATTAATAAATACAATTACCTATCTAAACATAATCATTTAGAATTTTGAATATCAAACTGATCGTTGTTGCGATAAAAATATTTTTTCTTTCTTTTTATGTGGACTTAAATGCAGCCTAAAGAGGTCCACTGATGGACAAAATAATATGCAAAATCAATTCCAATCATCAGATCCTGTAATATGGTAAATCTGCTATTAAATGGCATAGCTATACCACCACGACATTTCTCAAAAACTTTCATTGTCATTATTGTTAAAAAAAACCATTACCCAATCAGACAGTCCCATTCAACATAAATCTGTATCGCCGCCATCCGTCGCTCGTTCATTCATTCATTCACTCATTCGATATCCATTCACGACACACTTGTGAACCGACCATGACTCTTGGAATACAATACGTCCTACGTATATCTTTCAAGGCTATATTTTATATCTGAAGATGGATATGCAAGTAATTGATACTTCTGAGATGTAGTCCGGTTTTTAATGAATAGCTTCTTTTATTGATGGGTTGTGATGGTTCTGCAAGACAATTTTTCAAAAGTCCTTCAGTAGTTCCAGAGCTCAACATGTTTAAACTAACATACTTTGCTATTTCGTTACATCAGTGCATATTGAGAATGTTAGATTTAAAATTACTAACAAGATTTTGTATATTAGATTATATACCTATGTTAGTTTAAGCTGTTTATCTATGGGCCATAGTTGCCTGATAATAAAGATTTAAATATAAAAAAAAAACGGAAAATATAATATTGCTTTCTATAGTAAGTATAGCGATTTCATCCTTACTAATGCAAAAGCAGCTTGTCCGTCTGTCGCGCTTCCACGGAAAAACTATTGAACCGATTTAAATGAAATTTAGTTTACATATAGTCTAAAGTCTGAAAAAGGACACAACGTACTTATATGAGAAGAAGTTTATAAGGAGATCGACTACTAATTTACCTACATACGACCTTAATGATATGACATTCCAGACACTAATAAAACAATCTTCTCAAAAACAGTGTCTTATCACTTTTCCAAGAACCAAAGCCACACCTTTTATTTCGCAATTCATTTCGAAATTGATTTATTATTGTGAAGTAGTTGTTATTCGCCACCTGTACCCAGTTATCCTGGTTGAACTTCATTGAACCCTTTTAGTGGATTGCTGGAAATGTGACGGGCATTCAGGAGTCTGTTTTGGTAAAGCATGAATTTATTTGACGCGAAGTAAAAGGTTTTATGCGATTGTGGAGTTACGAAGTAGGACTATGTTGGGTAAAATATTGAGGATCTATTAAATGTGTCGGCAGATTTGCCTTTGATGAGATGTAGACTGTTATTGTATTTCAGTAATCAAATATAATAAGACGAAGTTATTTAAAAGATTGCCCAAATTGATTTATCTATACTAATATTATAAAGCTGAAGAGTTTGTTTGTTGGAACGCGCTAATCTCAAGAACTACTGGTCCGATTTGAAAAATTATTTCAGTGTTAGATAGCCCATTTATCAAAGAAGGCTATAGGCTAGGCTAGGGACGTAGGTCGAACCGCTGGCAGAAGCTAGTATTACAATATTTTGCCAATTCATATTTCTTTCTCATAATGTTATAGTTAATTATCATAAACTTTTTATTTTTCTACTGCAGAGCACATGGCTCATCTCACACAGTAAAGAAACGAGTGTTAATCACTACTTACTAAAGATGCCTTGGCGAATTCAAGCTTTTGAAGATCAGGCTTCCTCGAGAAATTTTCTTCACCTTCAATCAGTCATTTTTCTTTAAGAACTCACCGGGTATTGAACCCAAGCACTCGTACTTGAGAGGCTGGTCCCGTGTGGGAATCAATACCATAGTATACATTATAGCTGCTCTCATCACTAAGTACAGACGACAGCAAATCAAGTAACCACAATCTGTCAATTTCTATGATGGATTTTCAACCTTATCACAATTGTGGAAGTTTAATGTTCGATTGTTAAAATTTGACAGATTTGTATACGTTGACCTGCTGTTCTCTGTACATCAATCCCACCATTTTTATCAAAGGTACAATACTGATACCTATAAAGGTATGATAACGAGTGTAAAAACTGCCAGTGGGTAGTAAAAATAACCTAAAAACTCCCACAATACGCTAGCTCCAGTTCCCCACAAAAACCAAAGGTTATTGAAACAGTTTTTTAACTGAACTCCAGTAAAATAAACTACAGTAGCGGATACCATAAATAAAAGGTGTGAATTCCTCCCTGTACCGTCTGCTTCCCAGTTCGATACCCGGCTCGAACAATATTTACTGCGGCAGAACGTGTGCTGGTTGATAGCTTTATTTATTACCCGACTGCGGTGAAATGTGCTAGGTTTTATGGGAAAGTGCTAAATAATTTCGGAAAATTATAAAATAAATACCAAAATATACTCATCATTTTTGGAAAGTCGGTAAAAAATTGAGGAAAGAGTTATATAGCGCATTATGCACTCATAGTAGGTTATGGGTAAGTACCGCGCCACGTGTTCGGGATTCTAGCCGTGTAAAAATAATATTTTAGTACGCGCAACAACGTGCGTGAAAATCCGCTGGTCTGAAAGCGCTCTTATTCGAAGTCCCAAGATCGCTACAAAACTTAAAAACTAGTTATGTGCACCAAAACACGAACACAGAAAATAAATATCACATAATCATTTATTATTCCTACTCAATCTATATACTTATAATAAATCTGTAGAGAGGTCAATTCTGTACATGAAATATATTTCCAAAATAACTATCAGGGGGCGATTAGGGATAGATACTGATGCCAAAAACTTAATTTCCCTTTAAAAAGTAAGAAATAAATAAAAATACGTCGCGTTGGGGGACCGCTCCTAATTATTTCTTACTTATCTACGATTTTTTTCATAAGTATCACATGCCTACCTTTTTAGGAGCGGTCCCCCAACGCGACGT
>NWSH02000556.1:10822007-10834453 GCA_002382865.2 Heliothis virescens
GACAGACAGACAGACAGACAGACAGACAGACACGTCAAACTTATAACACCCCTCTTTTTTCGTCGGGGGTTAAAAAATGCAATCAGTAGAATTTTTGTCTGTCTGTCTGTCTGTCTGTCTGTCTGTCTGTATAACCGTTATAGAAACAAAAACTACTGGACGGATTTTAACGAAACTTGGTACAATTATTATTATTCATCGTCCTGAGATGGTTATAGTGTACTTTTCATCCCGCTACAATCAATAGGAGCAGAGCAGTGAAGGGAAAGATCTTTGATTATCGACCCGCTGTCGCTGGCATAAGCGATATGATCCGCGAACGAAGTCGCTGGCAGAAACTAGTACGGAATAAATTCCTAACATAAATACAATTTCCTTCTAAGGTATTCAAAACACCATAAAAGCTATGAAACACCGCATATTATAAGTGTTTATAATTTATCGGTAACAACGTTCCGGGTTCGACACCCGGGTCAAACAATGTTTACAGTTTCCTCGCTCCAGTTTGTAATATATTGAACAGATGTTTACCCGCGTGTGCAAAGAATGTGTAATGATTTTACTGACAAGATGCTGCAACTGTGATTAGCTGTGAATGGATATTGTAAATGTGCTGTTTTTGGATTGTTGTAGCGTATTTTGTTTAACTATAAGTAGATAAGTATAGAAGCAGGTCAACGTACCGGAATCTGTAAAATTTTACCAATCGAACATTAACCTTCCACTATTGTGATAAAGTTGAAAATCTATTGAAAAAATTGACAGACTGACGTAGTTTGATGTTTGTACTTTAAAATACAAAAGACAGACTTTGGTTAGAAAATGCCCTTAAGTCAGTGCGTTAGTTCCTTATGCAAGACTACTTTATGTGTAGTTCTGGATCCTAACTATCATTTGTACACGTTTGTCAATTGTTACCGGTAGTCAGAAAGCAGAAAATATGACAACCAGTCTTACCGAGGAGTATCGAGTTGATAGACTGCGTAGATAGTTGCTTAGTATCAGATAGGCTGTTGCCTACAAAACTGGTACTCAGCTAAATCTGGTTAGACAGTGTAATTTGATATTGGACTGTCATTCTACTGGGCAGTTGATGACTTCTCCCTAACCAGGTGAAAAGACTTGTCAGTCAAGCCAAAAATAAACCCTTTAAAAAATCCCTAAATCAAAATCTCTCCAAATTTCTTCAATAAATACTATTGGCTATAATATTCCTCTTAACTCTGCGACCCTTTTAATAGATTGATTCCCAGCTGGCGTGAAGTACTCTCTAAATTTCTAATAATATCCCAAATCTATAAAGTTGATGGTCCAAATTTTACTTATTGAGACGCTTTTCCCCTTTGACACCAGATTTCAACCCTACTTATTAAGCTACCCTTAAGTTTCTATCGAAGTTCGGATTTAAACAGTTATTTAGTTTTGACAAAGTATTGCAAACAGTGGAAAGTTGTTAATTTAAATTACTATAATTTTATGCTTTCAACTTTGGGAATAATTGAAATAATAAATATCTTAAATCACTTTTCTTAACCCTAACTAAATTGAAATATTTTAACATTTCATTCGAGTTTTAGTATTGCTTTCGTTCTTCTGCCACTATAACATAAAGGTACACTATTTATAACACTACAGTATACATAATAAACTAAACAGACTGTCAATTCAGAATGCGATCAAAACCACAATTATAAGACCTATAATACTTAACTATAAACTTCAACATTTCATAAATACTATCACAAAACACCTATTTCATTCGTCACCGTTTACCACCTTAACACCGGCTACGGCGGCTGTTCTCATATAAGGAGATCAGCCAGCTGCGCAGGACATAGTATAGTGCACAAGCATTTGCGCAGACACAGGTGCACTCCCTATTCNTCCTAGCCGATTATCGGCCACGGCGGCTGTTCTCATATAAGGAGATCAGCCAGCTGCGCAGGACATATTATAGTGCACAAGCATTTGCGCAGACACAGGTGCACTCCCTATTCCCTCACTCTCATAACCCGATGGGACGGCAATCCGACACGACCGGAGAGAGATCAGGCGCAGGACCGACAATAACATGCTCTCCGTATCCATTCATTAATAACCTGATGATGGACAGAACCTCGCCAACAGCCGATTAGCTTTCACATAATTAATGTAAACTGGATGAAATTTGATTTTAATCTGCTGAAATTTGAGCCCGTGCAGCGGTTTTGGCTAAAATGTGATAGTTATCTTTTTGAGTGCTTGTTAAATGTATTTGGTATAAATTGGGAATAGATTAGAATATTATTATGTAAATTTCAACTTATAATGAGTAAAAGTATAGCCTAAAGTTGTATAGTTAGATCGTGTAAAACTTACATTTTGACTTCCTACAGTCGACAGCAAGTCAGTGTACACAAAGCTGTCAAATTTCTGCGCCCGATTTCCAACCTTATCACAATAGTGGAAGGTTAATGTTCGATCGGTAAAATTTATCAGATATGACAGATTTTGGGTACACTAACATGCTGTCGACCGTACTAATATTATAAATGCGGAACTAACTCTGTTTGTCTGTCGAGTTTTTACGCCAAAAGTACTGAACAGATTTGAATGAAACTAAAATAATTTTGGTACACAGGTAGTCCTAGAACCTGAGAAAGAACATAGGCTACTTTCTATCTAGATGCACGAAGTAGTTTCCTCAGGACGTGGGTGGAGCCTGGGGAACTGCTAGTAAAGGTTATAAATATAGCAAGAAAAGTGTAAATATTGAATCAGTAACTGACAAAAAATAAAAAGGTATAAGAAAGAAAAACTCAATCTCCGCAAATGCAAATGAATGAGAGGGAAGGATAAAAATCATCAAAATCAGTCAAGAGTAAAATTGGAAAAGTTACTATTTTGAAAATGGGAAATATTGAACAAGAAAAACTTTAGAAAACTGTTGTTTTAGTATTATCAACTTACTAGCTTCTGCCAGCGACTTACAACTATTTCCCGTAACCGGATAAAAAGTAGCCTATGTTGTTCCTTGGAGGCTATTCTTTCTCTGTACCAAATTTCTTCAAAATCGACTCACTGATTTAGGCGTGAAAGCAGACAGACCGACAGAGTTACTTTCACATTTATAATATTAGTAGGGTCTCGTTGGTCTAGTTGTCGCATAGCCGACTGCTGATCACGAGGTCTCGGGTTCGATTCCCGGGACGGGCCGAAATCGCTTTGTGGGTTTTAGAAACTTTCATAAAGCAGCCCGGAGTTGGAAGTTGGTGATTGATACACCCGTGCATCGGAGAGCACGTTAATGTCGGTCCTGCGCCTGATCTCTCTCCGGTCGTGTCGGATTGCCGTCCCATCGGGTTATGAGAGTGAGGGAATAGGGAGTGCACCTGTGTCTGCGCAAATGCTTGTGCACTATAATATGTCCTGCGCAGCTGGCTGATCTCCTTATATGAGAACAGCCGCCGTGGCCGATAATCGGCTAGGACGCCATTATTATTATTATTAGTAGGGATCTTAAAAAAGTTTATATTTTGGAAATGGGAAACATTATATAGAAACACTTCAAAAAACTTTTGTTTTAATACAAATCCGTATCTTCTAATAGTTATAGAAGCTCTTTTTATCCAACTACGTTTAAAAAACTTCGTACAAATATTAGAGCCACATTCTCAGTCTCCGATATTGCACTGCGTCCACATTTAAAATGACTTTTCTTCACAAAGAGAATTCTGTTGCATTTTTTCTCGTCGACACTTGATTGCATTTTAGTCTGTACGATGTGTACCTTAGCTTTTCACCTCTTTTTACTTTGAGGTCTCTTTCTTTTTCAGTCATCTGCATAGCATTTTGCCAAAAAAGATGGCCATTAGGGATCTGCCTCGTTGGTCTAGTGGTCGCATAGCGCGACTGCCGATCACAGGTCTCGGGTTAGATTCCCGGGCCAGGCCGAAATCGCTTTGTGGGTTTTAGAAACTTTCACAAAGCAGCCTGGAGTTTGGAAGTTGGCAGTGTTACACCCCCGTGCCTGGGAGGGCACGTAAACCGGCGTCCTCGAATGCTACTCAGTAGCAGTCGTATATAAATCCACGTAAGAGGCCGTTAGGCGGATTTGAGAAAACTCGGACACTAGGGTTTGTTAGGTGATTAAACCTGCAGCGAGTGAGATAAGAAGAAGATTAGGGATCGAATTTAAAACCGCATTTTTATGTAAAGTTGGGTGAAAGATTATTAATACGCTTTTGTTTCGCAAGTAAAATATTTTTAAACTAATATAAGTATAGTCAGAAACCATAAAATAATTATTATTCCATTAATAATTCCGGTTTAATTCGCCATGCAATACGGTTTTAGTCCTATTATCGAACAATAAATTAATTCCAAAATCAGAACGAAACCAAAAAGCCTTATAACTGTATTAATCTACATTTAGTTTCCACAAAACTAAGATGATCAATTCATAAACATTTATCGGCAAAAATCGACTAAAATGATTTGTCAAAATTCGCGCCAATTTCGGTTATCCAACATGGCGGCAATACCTCGTTTTCCTAAACTAATATTACGCAAGAATATTACGTACAAAACCGTAGAACTGTGTGCAAAAAGGTTTTTATACAGCAAGAGATAAAAGCCATTAGGCTGCCTGTTAAGGTATAATGATTATGTTTCAACTTTTCAAGCGATGAAAAACTACGATATTCCATGAAGTAAATTATTATACAGTAGTACAACATCACCAAAAAAGTAGTAGTTATCAATTGCTACCGAGTTCATGTCTTTACAAAGTTCTGGTACTCAGCTGCATCTGGTTAGACTTGAAGCCACATAGTTGGGAAAAGTCTTATCACATGATGATGACGAAGTATTTCTGATAGCGTATCCGTCTCCTTTTGTAATAATAATTACATATTATACGTAGTAACAATACACCGTGTTCCTGGGGTTATGCATTAACTTCGGCATGTTATTCAGACCATTGAATTGACAATTTTTTACTATGGACACTTTTCCGAATTCCAATTTCTTAAAAAAAAAAATACAGACTAAATGCTTAGATGAAATTTATCTAAGATGAATTACTCTATACCTTATACCTACCTCTTTGATAGTTTTGGCTGCACAAAGTAGCAACATCTCATATATAAAGACTTTCTTAAAGCACAACATAATTAAATTGGTTAAACTTAAATTACCAATAACTTAAAAACGATGTCATTTAAACTACTACTTCTTTTGTACGAAATGTTTAACAAGAGCTATAGAAGTATTATTCAAAATTAATGCATATCCTCAGGAACACGGTGTATATCCTAGCTAATTGAAGATAACAAAATTTAGGTATAACTATAAAAATTGAAAGTGGTCCTTCTGACATTGCTATTCTCTGGTCTCAAGCTTTTATTTAACTTCTGTACCAGATTCCAGAGTTTGCGTTTGCATAAAAGTTTTCTGTTTTCATTGAGATCATAACATTATAAAGTTATGTCGTGCTATATTATATACCTATCCAATTACCAACAACCAGGCTGGCAAAATTAAACTTGGAGAACAACGTGGCCCGATATCCGTCCAGGTTTCTCGGGATGTCTTCCTTCACCTTTTAAACAGTCAAAGATATACGTAGAGTAAATATACCCTTGTCCAAGGTATACTTAAAGAGTACATACAAACCCAGAAAAGTTGCATTGGGACAGACGTCAGCACATCAACCTTGATTATCAAATTTCTTCAATAGATCACTAGGCCATCAGGACTATTCACGGCTATGGAGATTTTTTTTAATTCTGATAATTTTAAGCCTAGATACAGTTCGGGGTCATTAATGCACTAGCAACTTGCCATCTTTCCTATTTTAGCCGTATAATAGGTGTTAGTATAACCGGTGGATCCGTTGTGTTCAGATAATGTATTACACTACAAAATTGCGGAGGTCTGAAAGTTGCCACTGTATTAAAGTCCTTGACTGCATATCTGTCTCACCGGCATTAGCATACAAAACTGACGAAACTCTCTCCTTGTTCCAGCATAACAATGTGGTCAGCGAAGAAGTGTTCAGACAACAGCGCGAGCACCCCCTCAGCTGAGGAGGAGATCAAAGTGGTGCTGGTGGGAGACACGCAGTGCGGCAAGACCTCACTGGTGCAGAGGTTTGTCTCCGACACCTTTATTGATGTAAGTATTCCGTATAAGTATTCTTTAAGATAAGATCTTATGTTGAATTTGTAGTTACGGATACTTGTGAGTTGTAGTAAAACGTAAAACTGTGGAGTGTTGCAGTTTCGCCCCCATCTCAGAAGAACTTTTAACAAATCGGTAAAAAGTAGCCAATAGCCTGGCCAACAGCTGATTTAAATTTCATTTAAATCGGTTCAGCAGTTGGCGTGAAAGCCCTACAGATAGTAACCTACAATTTTCAATCGATTTAAAAAAAGAGAAGATTATATTTTACTAGCTTCTGCCAGCGGTTTCACCCGCGTCCCGTGAGAACTACTGGGCGCACCCGGATAAAAAGTAACCTATAGCCTTCCTCGATAAATGGGCTATCTAACACTGAAATAAATTTTCAAATCGGATCAGTAGTTCCTGAGATTAGCGCGTTCAAACAAACTCTTCAGCTTTATAATATTACTATAGATTAAGATTAACCATGTATTGTTTTATCATGTAGTGCCAAACGGAAAAGGCATACTTATATCGCCTACTGATTTTGATCTTGTTTCATCAAAGTCAATTCAAATCAATCTCAACTCATTAACCAGTAATCAGTTAACACAGTTCAATTATAACCATGTTTAACACAAATCAACTGATTAACATGTTATTGGCAGATGTATTAATTCTCTAACATACGGGATGTCATA
The DNA here is from genome assembly GCA_002382865.2 of Heliothis virescens. Classification (NCBI taxonomy): domain Eukaryota; kingdom Metazoa; phylum Arthropoda; class Insecta; order Lepidoptera; family Noctuidae; genus Heliothis; species Heliothis virescens. The sequence continues at coordinate 10,828,853 of NWSH02000556.1, forward strand.
TACTTATGTATAGAAACGTGTGTGAGATGTCTGTCTGTCACATTCGACTATGTAATCGTGTACTACAGATTAATTAACGGATATACACCAGTGGTTGTATGTAAAGGTGGTTATACATTTCAAATATCTTGGTCCAACCAATGTACATTTTAATTATTTAACGATTTCATCAAATGTACTGGATAAGTAGATATTTTATCAAAATATTGACACTAAAACCATAATTCGAGTATGAGAAAATGTATAGAAAAATTGGCACTTAAACATATTTATTTTATTTTAGTATCTCTCTCCGGTTGTGTGGGGTTGCCGTTCCATCGGGTTATGAGAGTGAGGGAATAGGGAGTGCGCCTGTATCTGCGCAAATCCTTGTGCATTATAATATGTCCTGCGCAGCTGGCTGATCTCCTTATATGAGAACAGCCACCGGCAATCGGCTAAGACGCCATCATATCATTCATTCATCAAGAGATTCAGACGGATGGACAGACAATCAAATAAACTGTTTACAGTGTGAAGGGGCTCTTAGATGAAGCAAAAGTAGATCAACAAGTGAATTCCTATCCCGTCAGTGCTAAGAGTGAAGCTGCTTGTTAAACTAGTATTTAAGTTGAAAACTTTAATATTTGAACACAAGAGAGCAATCTTAAGTTTATATTTAATTTTGAACTCCCAAATTCTTCTACGAAGTATTTTCTTTGTGTTTGTATATTTTTGTAATGTCAAAGATTTTGAAATTAATAGATGTTGCCTGCAGTTTGACGCCGTCCATCATTATCTTCCTGCCCTTATCCCAGTTTATTTGGGGTCGGCGCAGCATGTTTTCTTCTTCCATTCTCTTCTATTTGCCGTCATCTTACAAGTAACATTCTTCCTAGCCAAATCGAAGGTTTTGAGCTTGAATGTAGATGGATATTGCGGAAGGGCGACCAAAGAAACGGTGGATGGATTGCGTGAAAGTTTCACTAGCGTTAAAATATTATATTCCGTGTTTATGGATAAAATAAAGCCTATTATGTTACTTAACAATGATGGAAGATTTTTTCAAGTCAATGTATTAGCAAAGAAATAAAATCGCCTCTTCATGATATTCGTTTAAATAATAATTGGTATATCAAATCAGAGAAGTTTTTTGCCTCTGCGAAAGGCATATCTATGTCTATGACAAAGAAGTAGGTAGGTACCATAAACAATGACAAATTTGGACGTTGGCGTATTTCTAATAAGTACCTTTTGAAAAGGCAATATATCCTATAAGTTATAGGTATACTTTGGATCTCTGAATAGCACTTGTAGCTAGGAAAATCCTATGTATTTACCCTCTTACATAAATAACAAGACACTTGATGTCTTATCTATTTGTGGATACACGTGTTTCCAAAAGGCTTTTATTAAGAACTAGCCATTTCCCGCGGTTCGAGTTATCCTAATATAATATTTTTTCTTCACAACTTAATTTATTTAATAATCTACAATTATGCTAACATTAAAATAATATGTATAATCCTTGTCAATATTTCCAATATTCTATCTTTACCTACTAAAGATAGAATTTTGACATTAGCGCCATACACATAATGGCCATTCCCATTAACTTGTCTGTCAGTTGATTGGCTTACTACAGATTTAATTTAAACATTAGGTCCAAACATGTCTAGTAACCAAATCAACCGAAAGATAGCTTATTGAATTGGGCAGTAAATCAATAATTCCTATCCTAAAGTTAAGCAAAACAACAGGTAAATAGAATTTTGGGAGCGACCGTAACTCAACTAATAGACCCTAGATAAGCTGTCACAACTCAATCTACATAATTGCTGGCAACACTGGCACAGATTAAATTTCACGCACGTTAATACCTGACAGTTGAATGACAGCTTGTCGTGTTGCCACAGCAAAATTACTGAACAAGTAAACATGTTTGCCAGACGTCAAAATAAGAAAATGTCGCGGCAAAATTATTTGCATTTTTCTCTCTTTGCTGTTATTTTTCGTTTTAATATAGTCCTGTTTTTGTTGAAGGACCAAAAGGAAGTGTCACGCTTGTCAATGTCATGTTGTTTTTGGTAATCATAAATCTTTATTGTTTTTTTTTCTGTTATGTTTACCTATAGGAATTCCTAATATTGTGTCAATGCAATGATTGATTGATTTTGTTTGCGATTGTACAGAATAAGCTCTCAATGTAACATAAGAAATAACTTGGGGAATGGTAAGTTACTATAGAAAATATTGATTCTAATCTCTCTGCGCTATTTATTTGGATATCTGTACTTTTAATATAAAAAAAGGATTTCTTTTGTTCGTTGGCTCCGAAACTACTGAAACGAATTTAAATTCTTTCACTGTTGTGAAACTACACTACTCAGCATATTCTATCGGGGAACTTTCCAGAATTTTCCCCGGAACGCGGGTGAAACCACAAAATACAGCTTATAGTCAACACAAGTGCCCCTCATAAAAAAAAACATCTCGTTAACTAAGAAACAGTGTAACACGTACCATTCCGAACGTGAGAATTCGAAGTAAAAACGTTTAGTACCATTGAGCCTAAAACAACATCCTGTAGAGATGAGCCATTCTGTAGCAGAGATGCGTAAAACGGCGATATTTTTTTTAGTGCAGATTGTCCACTTGTTTTATTAAGAATTGGTGAAAATGATAGATAACAATAGAAAATGTAGGTATTATCCTCACATTACATATTTATGTTTTTACATAACCTACCATCCACTATTGTGATAAACTTAAATTCTAGTGCAAAAAATTGACAGATTGCTTTTGCATACATGTGTTAAATCTCTATTTAACCAAAATAATCAAAATAACCTCACTAAACTTACTACATCACGGAAACACTTCAAGCAAAACTTATTAACACAAGCTTACAACGCAAAAACAAAAGCTGTAACACAGTTCTCATTACCCTGTCAAACACGACAGGGAAATGATAAAACAACAAAAAACCAAGTGTGCGTCGTCCTAAATAAACATCCTGTCATGTTTGAGGCCGTAAGAATCAGTTTTACATGTTTTAGGGTTCCGTACACAAAACGGAAATATATTTCTAAGATACCGTACCAATCACCAAGCTTTATCTCTTAAACCGTATGGTTATGGCTAGACAGCTTAAATTTTCACAGATGATATATTTCTGTTGTTGCCGTCACCAAAAATACTAAATCTATACTAATATAATATAGAAGAAACATTTTTTTTGTCCATTTGTTTGTACTCTAAAGGCTTCGAAAGTACTGAACCGATTTAAAAAATATTTCACTGTTGTAAAGTTACACTATTACCGAGTAAAAATGGGAAAAAATTGTCCAGTAGGGCAGAAGTTCCCCTGGGACACGTCTAGTGCAAAATGAAATAAATATTCCTATCAAGAGGCTGGTATGCCATATAACAACGTAACTTTTTTAAAATTATTTATATTTTTTACTCAATATTACATAACATTTGCTCCATATAACGTTACAGAACCCGTACGCGAATCCGACTCGCACGGCCGGTTTTTTCATGTTTATGAATGACCATGCGTACATACGGATTAGGACTTCGTGCTTTCGTTTGAAATATTGGGGGTAACTGGTTTAGCGATACTTTTGGAACACGAAATTAGAAGCGGATTAAGTAGGTTAAGATACGTCATTTATCATTATCCTGTTTTTTCTATTTCTTTCGTGGTTAATTTTAGAAATATATTTTTTTGCCCACTGTTATATTATTTACCTTTACCAGTCTTAGCAAGGGGTATCAGGTTGCCCAGGGTTGGGAAAATGTTTTCCCTCATCTTTTTTGGTGTCCAAGATAAACTTAGAAAGTACATATCTATCACTTCTGTACTAATATTATAAAGAGGAAATATTTGTATGTAAGCACGTTTGGTTCAAAAAGTACTTGACCGATTTTAAAAATTCTTTGACTGTTGGGTAGCCAGACTATACTTGAGTAACTTAAACTATATATTGTCCGGGCTAGGGAAGAAGTTTTCCCAGGACGCGGGCAAAACCAGGGAAAAACATCTAGTCATATGACACGAAACCAACAATTTAGTGATAAAATAGACTAAACGCCATTCTATCACCATGAAATTTGTTACAACGACCATCAAAGATTGACAGGAAAAATACGCGCTTTCCATTGACGGTCCGACAGGAATAAATGACTGAATTACAATGCAATCTAACAAATTGGCCGGCATTGGATAGCTGATATCGATTTTACGGCCTAACACTGAATAGAGCAGAAGCTTAAAATATTGAGAACAGTGTATTATAGAAAACATTTATTTAACTTAATGTTAAATTGTGTCTTTAAGCATATCTATTTGCCTCATTGGGCTTGTGGTCCGCGACTGTGCCGTAGATAGGAGAATGGTTGCTTATGATCAGGTCCTCTGTGTTTGAGGGCACGTAAAGCCAGCTTCCCCGAATGCTACTCAGTAACACAGAGTAACTAGTCACAGTGTACTGTTAATTCAAATCGATTCAATAGTATGGCCCGAGACAGACTGACGGACAGAGTTACTTTTGCATGGAATGTGAAAGGATTTTTCAAATCGGTTCTGTAGATGCAGAGACTTTTGGATGCAAACACAAACAAAAAAATATACATATATTAGTATAGATTAAGATGAGGGAGAATTCATCCATGTCAGTCAATGATTTTTGTACAAAACTGACCTATGTCCATTGTTTGGGCGGGAATGTTGGCCCAAACGATGAATTGATGAATTACGTGATTTATTAAATGAAAATAACAATTTAAAAGAAATATGACTATCTTTTAATAGAAATTGAACGAACCAAAAAAAAACAATGAAGAAAATGTATATGTCAAAAATAAAAAATGTCACTTTTTTAAATTCAAATTTTGTTTTGTGCCAGCACTGCGATTATTGCGTGCCAGCATCGCGAACATCCTCCCCCCCCTGGAAAATCTGTTTTTCAGGATCTCTACTGGTTCCGTCTGAAGACCCAGGTATCTCGACAGGCAGAGGGCAAATCTTTGCAAATGATCGTGTCACTTCTCCAGAAGCTGTCCGAATAACTGCTACTCGAGAAACTCCATCTCTTCCGGGAAATACACGTATAATCCGTCCAAGGCGCCATTTCAGAGGAGGCACGTTCTCCTCCTTTATAAGAACTAGTTGATTTATGGCGACCTCGCCCTTGTTTGTCTTCCACTTGGTTCTGGCTTGAAGCTCGCTGACGTACTCCTTCGACCAACGCTGCCAAAAGTGCTGCCGCATCTGTTCAACTCGGTCGTAACGAGGTAGACGAGTGGTAGGTGTTTGCGTGATGTCCTCGCAGGCAGGCGCGGTGAGTGGACGACCAATCAAGAAGTGGCCCGGCGTCAGTGCTTGCAGGTCGCTCGGGTCCGACGATAAAGGCGTTAGCGGGCGAGAGTTCAAGACAGCCTCAACTTGTATCAATATCGTGTTAAACTCCTCAAACGTCAAGTTAGAGTTACCTAAAACGCGCCTTAGGTGATATTTACAAGACCGAACTCCCGCTTCCCACAAGCCCCCAAAATGAGGTGAGTATGGAGGAATGAATTTAAATTTAATATCTTCCATTGCAACTTTTTCAGGCA
>NWSH02000556.1:10847095-10890502 GCA_002382865.2 Heliothis virescens
TGTATATGTCAAAAATAAAAAATGTCACTTTTTTAAATTCAAATTTTGTTTTGTGCCAGCACTGCGATTATTGCGTGCCAGCATCGCGAACATCCATGCTATTACGTTATGAGCTTACAGTTTTGTTTTAATAGCACTTTTTGTTCGTTGTTTCACAATTTATGTTTACAAATGGCATTTAGCGAGTTCAGTTTTCAAACTTCTATCGGATAGTATCGAATGAATTTGCAATTTTATTGTACCAATTAATTGCCAACCAGAGTTAGTTAACTGTACGGTATTTTTATTTGTTTTTGTATTATTTTGATATAAGTAGTAAGTACTTGTTTTAAATAAGCGCTTTAAGCTTTTCTTTTAGTGCAATGGATTCAAGATTGAATACCTACAGAATTTTTTACTCTTACTTTTTGATTTAAGTGTTCTTCTTATATGGGTGCGCCGAGTAGTTCCCACGGGACGCGGGTGAAACCGCTGACAGAAGCTAGTTTAAAATAAATAGATAGATGGCTTTTTTTAATTTTTAATACATTTTAGACCATCTTTAAATACTCTTAGACACTGTTCCATTCAATGACCATATTGTCTAACTATAAAACCTAGCAAATTTGCTAAACCACTCTAATTAAATAGAAAAAAGCACAACAGTACCTCAGACCCACAATAAAAGAATTGGAGTGACCCAAACCTCACGTACATCTATATACTCGTATATATACATATATAAGTGAGATTTATAGCTAAGATGTGAGAGGAAAAGACTGCTGAACACCGCGTGACTCCATTTCGAGGGCTCAGGAAGTCGAGGGTGGCTGTGGGTCGCATGATATGTGGGACATGACTTAAGCTGTTAGTGGGTCGACTAAAAGTTATGGTGTTTTTTTTGGGAAATTATGTAGAGATGCAGGAAAAAATGCATATATATTTTTTTTTCTGTCATGTGTAACACAAATCGGTAAACTCTAAAGCTGGGACTGTTTATTTTTATAAAAAAAAATATATGCTAAGAGCATACTTTAGAAAAAAAAATTGTTAAAGCCAGAAAGATTTTAATTAATAGTATTGGATAGTCATCTTCGCACCACATAGGGGTGTCAATCGCATAAGGTTACTTTAGTTTATTTTTATTTAAACCTTTATTATCAGGCAACTATGGCCCATAGATAAATACCTTAAAACTAACATATATAGGTATGTAATATTCAAAATCTTGTTAGTAAATAAAACTTAAAATTATGTTAGTATAATTTCCTATGCTCTACGTCACTGTGCGCTCGAGGAGCACTTGTCCAATTATAATAGAACTCCGATTATACATCCGATATAGATTGCAATATACACTTTATAATAGAACTCCGTCATAACAGATGTGACAAGACCTCCTTACCAGTCTATATAAAACAACCTAGAAACCATATTCTCCAGTCCTAAATCCACAAAATGTATACCGATTCAATCATTAGAAAGCCGAATATTTGGGCTATCAGTATTGTTTCCAATGAAGCAAATAACGACCACCACCAATAACACGTTTGATTGAACACTGATCTTTCAAGTAGAAAATGGTTGGATTTATCCAGAATACTTATGTGGTTACTTTTTTGTTTTTATCTTTGATTTATTGACAGCTTGTGGACAGCTAACTGACAGCTATAGTGCCAAAAAATGAAATGTTTTTAATTTTGACCACTTTGCTATGCTATCTGTCAGATATATATCTAGAACTTTAACTGGAACTTGAGAATAAATCTGTAGAGAGGTCAATTCTGTACATGAAATATATTTCCAAAATAACTAACAGGGGCCACCCCCTGTTAGTTATTAGGGATCAATACTGATGTCAAAAATGCAATCAGTAAAATTTTTGTCTGTATAACCGTTATAGAACTACTGGACGTATTTTAACGAAACTTGGTACAATTATTATTCATACTTCTGAGATGGTCTTATACTTTTCATCACGCTGCAATCAATAGGAGCAGAGCAGTGAAGGGAAACATCTTTGATTATAACGACCCGTTGTCGCTGGCATAAGTGACATGATCCGCGAACGAAGTCGCTGGCAGAAACTAGTTATATCCAAAGTAAGTAGCTTCGTATGGTGAATAAACGTAAACTTTATTTTAGTAAAAATAAGGATACTGGCTGTTTTTAAATGGCATCGAGAGGTCAAACAAATACAATAAAAATTATTTTGTATTTTTTTAAACTTTCCTATGAATTACATTATTTGCATCAATCTGTTCAGATAAAATTAAAACATGTGTAGAATGAGAGATTCTACTCATGTTTTAATTTACTAGTACCTATATGTAGTGTTAGCGTCAATTCACACCGAGACGCGACGCGACGCGACGCTGCACGCAAATTTTACATAGAGCGACTCAAAATATACTTTATTCACTACACGAAACGATACACATAATTTGATTGTGAGAATTCAGATACGTTGCGCTGCACCTCGAGACGCCGCGCGACGCCGCGCGGCGCAGCGCTACGCATCTTAACGCAGCGGTGACGCGCGGCGTGCAAGATCGGTGCTGCATCTCGCGATTTGCTTTGTTTTTAAGATACGTCGCGCGGCGCCGCGCGGCGTCGCGCTACATCAAAGCCGCGTCGCGTCGCATCTCGGTGTGAATTGACCCTTAAGATCGGCATTGTAAAGACGACAGCACGTTACCACAATCTGTCAAATTTCTGCACTCGATTTTCATCCTTATCACAATGGAGGTAGGTTAACGTTTGATTGGTAAAATTTGACAGATTCGTATACGTTGACCTGCTGTTGTCTGTATTTCACATAACCTACAATTCAGCACGTAACGTAAGTGCCTATTTAGCTACAACAAAATACGGTACGACCTATATTTCCAAGCAACATATTCACCGTAAGTATAACATATTTTCATATTATTAATAAAAATATGTAAGCTCCTAGACCATAAATTCTTGTAGTATTATGTCCTGAATATATTTTTTGAGTTGGTTACCCTACCAAACATTTTGGTAAAGATAGTGGATGTTAGAATGAAATAATACTTATAAGAACTATACTTAACACCAGCACACTAACCTACCTCAATCTGTTATATTTCTTCAATAGATTTTCAACCTTATCAAAATGGTGGAAGGTTAATTTCAATTGATCAAAGTCAGATTCGGGTAAGTCGACCTTCTATCATCTGTGCATATATGAGTATTGCTATAACGTAATGAGTAACGCAATCATCAGCCTGGCATTTTCCTAAATATATCTGACCTCTGCAGTCCAGTTACCGAGTAACACTATACCCTAACGACCATTCCCAATATTCTATCTGTATTTGGTTTAGCCTACTAGAGATAGGAATTTGACATTACTTGTATGGGGCTAATGTCAAAATTCTATCTCTAGTAAGCAAATCAACTGATAGTTAGAATATTGGGAACGGCCATAAGAAGACCCTAAGGTAAGATTGGTTGTCAGACTTTTTGGCTTCTAACTACGGAGAATTAAAACTCCAAAGAACTGTTGTCTATCTCTATAAATAACGAAAAATAAAGTAAAAATTGACGATAAAATAAACAAAAATAAAATTATGCTCTTCTCATAATAATGAAGTAAAAGGAAAATTAATTAAAATTCAAACTCAATGTTAAAAGTTCATTAATTACCTCTCTTTGACAATTAATTAAGATGTAAAACTTCCGCCATATCTTACGTAATGTCATAATGACATTAGTATAAAGGGTCGGTTGAGTCATTCTCCTTCAATTTTTCTTCTATAGCCACTGAGATTTTTGTGCATTTGACAGATGTCAGTTTTCAAATGGAGACTGACTAAAATGTACTGACTGACAGCAACTGTCAAGTGCACACAAGAATCGGCGGCATTATAATATGGCGTCTTTTATGTAAAGTTGCGAGAAGACGGTTAAATAACACGTGTTATGAAAACTTATTTTAATTTTTCGATAGGTACACCTTGAAGACATGGACATCAAGAAAGCAATTAATAAATCTTAAATACATAATAAAATATTTCTAACTGTATCTATCATTTATTAAACGATAAAAAGCTATTGTAACTTATCTTAAATGAACCGTAAACACATTTATCAATAACACGTTTACTTTTTTTGTAACACATAAATCTTCCACATAACACCTAACTTCGTCTAATCTCAGACCAATAAATTCTGTAAGCATAGCAGAGCGGTGCTTAAAAAAATATGGCGCCGACATTCCAAAAACTAATATAAGTACAGTGAAGAACAATATCGCTATTACATTATGAAATAGAAATAATGAAAGGCTTGAATTATGCCGGTAAAACGACAAATAATAATTAATTGTGTGTAAATAACCTCTGTGACATCCTAATCCCTACTTATAAATGCGAAAGTAACTCTGTCTGTCTGTTACGCTTTCACGCCTAAACCACTGAGCCGATTTTGATGAATTTTGGTACAGAGATAGAATAGACCCTGAGGAACAACATAGGCTTGTTATCCGGGTACGGGAAATAGTTCGCTCGGGAAGCGGGCGAAGCCGCTGGCAGAAGCTAGTAACTTCATATTTTTAAATATATGTATGTCTATATGTATTTCGTAGCCGACAATACCATTTGTTAAATAAGGCCTGCTAATTTTCGTATCAAAGTGTTGCCCAACAGAGTAATGTCAAAATCGTATAGATTTATAATTCAGATAAAATTTCTGTAAGTACTAAAATTCCAACAAACTTATCATTAATCTTTTAAACCACATCAAACACCCATTATGGCAATATTTTTTATGTTTTTTACAGCAAAATGCTTGCAAAACACAGCAATTTGTAAATACAGTAACATCTGACGGATACAGAAGGACGTTTTGCAGCCACACACAGAGATTTATTTCTCACGGTACAGTGCGCTCGCGAATATGTTACGTGGTAAACAGAAAAAAAAAAAAAATTTGAATGCTGTTTTTGGAATATGAGGAACTGAGATTTATCGTAGACCTTATATTTTTTTTACTAAACCATTTAATTAATTTTATTAAAAATAAATAGTAACAGAAAAAAAAAATATTGGAAAATAAAATATAGCATGTACTAATATAATTAAGTATTTTGTAAAGCCATAAAAAACCATAACGCATGCGAATCACCTACATCATTTCATTACAAAAACTTGAAAACAAAATCCCATTCCCAGTAGTTAGATTCTCTTTAGTCTCAAAATTCCCATTCCCATTCCCATTGAGTTTCTTCCCCGAATTCCAGTAAGTGCCAACTTCTAGGAAAGCCCTCTAATATATCACTTCCTTCACACAGAAACACCGGTTGTGGCCCATTCAGCCTTTATGGGATAAACAGTAAATACTCCATAGAGGTGCGTCCGGGGTAAATTGTTTATGGTATGCATTTATGGCCCAAGTTTCGCGTTTTACGCGCCTATTGTACTGTATCAACAATATTTATTGCTGACCTGGTTTAATTAATTTGGCTGTTCTTAATATAATCGTATTAAATTATGTGGAATTCACACAACCATAGTAGATATCACACACAGGTACATTTATCATTATTTGGTATAAAAAAGCCATCGTATCCACAGCATTTATTTCCAAACGACGAAAAATTGAATTCAATTTATTTTAAAACTGCATCGAACTTATTTTCAATTAAAACTATCATTCGTGCGCAATTGTTTTATTCACTAACTCCACTGAAGGTAACTGAAGCAGACACAATAATTACATTTTACATAAAATCGTTTTTAAAAAAACTCCTGCAATACAGCGCACGTGCTGATTGCCTTCGCAAACACTCCAACGTTTTCGAACTAAATCTACGCTGTAGAGAGCTCACTGCCAATTTATATTACTACCCTGCTACACAAAACTCGACTTTAAAATCAACGCAATAAAGACTTTTAATGTGAACACTAAGCTTGTAGTCTGTTACCTGTTTTGTTCTCATTGGTGTATGCAGTGGTGATTAGCCTTTTTGCTCATACCCTGTTCCCGAACGCAGCCGCAATGGGTAACAGAAAACAGACTGATTTTGCGGCGAAAAAAGCGCGGGTAACTTTATCTGTGGAGTTGTTTTTTTTTTCTTTTTTGATCTTCGAGAGTCTGTAATGGATTTCTGTCTTTATAAATATGTTTTTTTTTTTACAAGTAAGAAGACAATTTTAATGTAAATTAGATTTTGGCTCTTTTCGATATAAAAATTAAAATTAATTTTGAGTATTTTTGTTTTAAATAAGTATTATTTTTGTCGCGTTTATTTTTTACCACCATATTATGTCACCATTTTGATTTTTTTAACGACACATGCGGAAAGTAACGGTTAAATAACGGTACCATAATATTACCCGCGAAAAACTAAAACCCCTTCTTGGCAATCGAAAAAAATAGCTTTTATTTCATGAAGAATAAATTATGGAGTTGACTATCATAAGCTTTTCAGACATTAAGTTTTAGTGTATAAAATCGAACTATAATATAAAATAGCGTATTGTAAATCACACGCCGCGGTATCGTTGCCATAAATAACAGAACAACGCACAGATCAAAAATAAAACTGACTAGATTGAGTATCGAGTGGTTTACTACTCTAGTTTACTGTTTTAGTTTATGGTAATCTATGGGTGGTATTGTTTGTGACTATTTTAGTAAATGTACAGACGACAGCAGGACAGCGTATACCAATCTGTCAAATTTTACCAATCGAACATTAACCTTCAAATATTGTGATAAGGTTGAAAATCTATCGCAGAAATTTGACAGATTGTGATAACTCGATGTGCTGTCGTCTATACAGTTGTGGGTATAATTATAATGGAATAGGGTTGTTTTATGGACTTTCGGTAGACCTAACCATATTCCCTTAAAAACTTTTATGATTTTCAGTTTAGTTGAAAACAAATCTGTAATGAAATTACACTTCCTAAAGATATTTGAGAGCTCTGTGAAGACATTAGAATTAGTGCCCAGTGCTTGCATGCAGGCACATCAACAACATAAATACAAATATTTACAAGATATATAGAACAGAGGTATTTACGTCAATTACAGACGTGCACAACATTCAAAACAAAGTAGAAGAAAAATACAGTAAGTATTCACGTTACAAAAAAAATATATAATAAAAAAACAACATACTGTAACTATTTTTATATTTAACTAAAGCGACCCACACATTAAACGCTATAAAGTTATTCAGCATAAATCATACGTTCTAAAAATAAAACCTACACTAACCACATAAAGTTTTATTGAACGCCTTATTCATTCATTCAAAAACCTCATTCAGTATTTTATCAATAATTCCGCAAATGTATAAACATAAAAATGTCCGCGTTCCGTTTACCCGGCACTTATTACTTCCATTTCATTGCGGTTCATTTACCACCAATAGCTCTCACGCTATTCAGCCAAGTGCATTCATTACACCGTGCATTTAACTCGCCAATATTCAAAGATCCCCCAATCAATTCCTTCAGTACGTGATAACAGGTCTATGTAAAATGGTTCCTCGGACCGCCGTAGCTCGCCTCCCAACTGACGTTTTGTCTGAGATTTTTTTGCTTAAAAAAAATGTCTTTTAGGTACGTTCCTGGGAGAACTTTTGAATGGGGCGGTATCGATAATTTTGTGTGATTTTTTGAACGACATTTTGATTTATTTTAATGGCGGGAATTTCTATTTTTTGACAGTGATCAGAAAGCGTAAGGACTTTAATAATGAAAAAAAAGATTTCAATTTAGATTAAGATTAACTAAAATCACTTAAATGTGATGTTCTGTAAAATCTAAAATTCACATAAATGAAGGCCTGTATCACTTTTTTTCCTAAATGCGTTCCATTTCACTTATTACGACCTCTAAATCATGGAAGATTAAGGCGAATAGAAATTGTAACCGCATGAAATACCACAAATTTATGCCGACATTCATAGTCTTCAAAATATATGTAGATGGTTGTATAACCAAATTGGACAAACTTTTGCGCACTTTGGGACCGCTTCGCACGCTCTCAAACTTTAGAATATTCATGCTGGCAATGTACAAATTAAGGTAACGTTTATTATTATGTAAATAATATATTCCGAGACTGTCTGACGAAATTTACGATGTCGTTGAATAATTAGACGGCAGAATTTAAATAAATGGTTTAATGATTAATAGGCTGAATGAGGGTTCCTTGGAGTGGCGGTGTGATAAGGTTTTGCCGCCAAATGATGACAGTGACAGGAATAATTTATGACATCGCTCTTTGCACCTGATTCTCGAGTCAAATAAAATACTTTTTCATGTTTCAATTAAAATGGAATAAAATCCACTTGAACAGAAAATAAAATGAATCAGCGGAAATCGAATTTCAATGTTGAAATTGAACTTTTGGTTGAACAACTTGGCTTCCGACCGGACACTGATTTGACGATTAAATATTTAATCGTTGGATTTATTATCCCGCCAATGTTTTATCGTTCAGTCAGATGAGAAAACGGATGGTGTTTTATGTAGTAGTTGGCAACTTTGGAGAATTCAATAAAAAATGTGTACCTGCTCTAATGTGATGAACATCCGTGAGAATATTTAGAAAGTCAGAAAAAAATAACTGCCGTGAAATAAGATGTGTAAAGTTGCTAATGATTTTGTTTGATAAATAGTTTAAGATTTATTACTGTAGAATAAAATTATTTAAAATATAAATGTTACAGTTATAACCCGTTTTTAGATAGAACGCGTTTTTCCTAGTTAGAACAAGTTTTTACTAAATGCCTTTGTTAAAACTAGAAATAACTAATACTCAAAATTTAATATCAGTTAAAACTAGTTCTTACTAGACAACACGCGTTTGTCCTAAGCGAGTCAGTCAAAACTGTTCTCAGAGTTCATCGTACCTTATTCGTAAACAATGTTTCATCATGCAGCAGGCATGATTTCTGTTACGAATCGCTGTAAATCCGACTCCACGTAGACTTGTCTGCCCTACCCCTAGAGTGTTTTTCAAAATCGCGTAGGCGCGGAGGGACGAGGCGGCCCGCGAGTTGAGGAGCAGGTGGTTGTAACACTCGCCACCGCGGCTGAGGCTGGCCGGCCCAGCCGGCCAGCAAGCCGAAGCTGCGGTGGTGAGCGTTAAACCTATCTGCGACGATAAACTCGCGAGGGACCGCCGGAGCCCCGTAGCGCCAGAGCCGTGACAGAAATCATGCCTGCTGCATGATGGAACATTGATTAAGAATAAGGTACGAGGAACTCTGAGAACAGTTTTAAAACTAGTTTTAACTGATATGAAATTTTGAGTATTAGTTATTTCTAGTTTTAACAAAGGCATTTAGTAAAAACCAGTTCTGACTAGGGAAAACGCGTTCTATCTTTAAACGGGTTATAACTGTAACATAAACACAAAAAAGAAATGGCAAAAGGGTTTCCCGTACCGGGAATCGAACCCGAGCCTCCTGGGTGAAAGCCAGGTATCCTAGCCACTAGACCATACGGGATTGTGACAGAGGAGTCGAAATAACAGATTAAATAAATAATAATCTCGGATAATAAAATGTTTTTTTTACTTTTAACAAGATAAAATAATCTAATCGAAGTGTCATTGATTGATTGTTTTTATTCGTTGTGCATTTAATATAAACTGATTATTTTAGTAGGTACATAATACTTTTAGTAGGTAAATACTTACAATGACAAAATAACGATGGGTGTATATAATTTTTTGCTCGTAATTGTACTGACCATGACATAATAGAAATAATAAAGTGAAAAGCCTTGAAGAGTTATTGGGCCACTTATGTATATTGTAAGCCGCTTATCAATACCTAGTAAAAAGTAAAGAACATTAACATGGGATCTTAAAAGTGACATATTTATGAAACCACTGGCCTCCATTTTGCCGAAGATTTGAAATTCGAATGTAGATTTTATAAAAAAAATCAAAGAATTATTCATATTTTTTTTAATTATCAATTGATCAATTTATTATAAGTATATATATATCTCATATTATCGTTTAAAAATATTCCGTCTAAAAGACCACGTAGGAAGGACAATTTTTTTCAATAAATGTTCAATCACGTCTATTTCTCAAAAGTTTGACAACAAATAGACTTTAAGGCTTATTTTTTCGTATTTTGAAGTCCAACAATAAAGTCGGCAATAAATTGAAATTCCACCGTTGAAGTGCAGAACAGCAAGCATTACGAGTGTATTCGTGTAACGAGGGTTACCCAGTATAACTTGCTACAGGTCGTTGCTTCTAACAAGGATGTATGATAAAAATAGATACAGACGCCAGCACATCAACCTACCGCAATCTGTCAAACTGCAATAGATTTTCAACCTTATCACGATAGGAAGGTTCGATTGGTAAAATTTGTCAGGTTGACCTGCTGTCGTCTGGACAACAATTTCAATAGGTACCTATTATGCAGAGAAAACTACACTAATTCGTTGAAAATTAAAAAAAAAAAACAAATAACCAGATTTTTTAGGTTTCAATTACTTAGGATAATTCTTAAAAGTTACGTAGAATCGTGTTTAAAATACCTATCTCTTCTCACAAAAAAAAATCATTTATTATAAGTCCAATTGAGAAACCTTGTTCCAAGGGAAAACGCCTAAGTTTAGAATATAAATGACAGAATTATGTTAGTAGACTTCTTAAGTAAGCCGTTATCGTAAAGCCTAGACGTCTAGAAACATCTAGAAATATTTCTTTGTTGATTTTAAGGAAAAAACCGTACCTTATGGAAATTTTCGTTTATTGTGCTGGTGTTAAATGCTTTTTTTTGTACAGACGACAGCACATCAAGTTACCACAATCTGTCAAATTTCTGCAATAGATTTTCAAGCATAGAGCAACGGCAGTAGGTTAATATTTGATTGGTAAAATTTGATAGATTCGTACACATTGACCTGCTGTCGTCTGTACTATTACCCAATATTCTTGTCTTTAGTTGATGCAATGATTCATGAGAAGTTTATTTTTATTTTATTTATCCATTTATTTAAGGCATCAAGACCTATATAAACGTACCTACAATTCTACTACAACATAAAACTTTTAATACTATACATACTATGTAAATACTAGCTCGCACCCACGGTTGCACTCACATTTCGGGAGAACCAGTTCCCGCAACCGAGTAAAAATTAGCCTTATGTCATATGCCAGGGTCTAGATTGTCTGTGTACAGACGACAGCACATCAGCCTGCCGTAATCTGTCAAATTTCTTCAATAGATTTTTAACCTTATCGCAATAGTAGAGGATTAATATTTGGTTGGTAAAATTTGACAGATTCATGTAGGTTGACCTGCTGTCGACCTAATTTAAATCAGTGCAAGTTTTTCGCCTGAAAACGTGATATAGTCACTTTCTCATTTATTTATGATATAACTAGCTTCTACCAGCGCGGTTTCACCCGCGTCCCGTGGGAACTACTCGGCGCACCCGGATAAAAAGTAGCTTTTTAACCAATCTCATCCATTTATCCTACATCCCTGTAGAATAAGGTCAATGTTTTCCCGCCAGACTCCTAAGTACATACATATTATGTACTTATCTTGTTTGCTATATCTATACAAACCTAACGGGATAATACCAATAGATCTAGAAAAATATATACTGGTTTGCTTCGATATTATTATAGACCTGTCTGTGGTGGAAGGGTATTGTGTATTTTCAACCGACTTCCCAAAAGGATGAGGTTCTCAATTCGGATGTTTGTTTTTTTTTATTCATGAATTTTTTCAAGGATTATAAAGAGGTACTTATACTTAGTTTGTAGATATGGGACGTTGTTGAAATGGCTGGTCTTCTTGAAAATTATTTTAACAGTAGAAAGTTACCTATGTTGGTTGTTCCCTCTTGGATAAATGGACTTCAAATCTCATTTTTTTTAGGCTTTTTTTAGGCATGGCTACCATTCTTGAGACAATTTCTTATGTATGGTCTGTCTGTTTTTGGTGCAATTGACAGTTGCTGTCAGTTCAAATAAATCAGTCATCCTGTCAACTGCACAAAACGTTCAGTGGTAATTAACTTTCAATTTTCCAACTAAACAGTTATTTTAAGAAATACAGTCGTTTATGTTATTGGCGAATTTGGGCCTAGACGTTCCAAGAATCCCGATAACCACAAACACGTCAATTATAGCCAATCAAAGTTAACTTAGGCCTCTTAAGGCTATACGGGGAGGAGGTTTGCCTTCCGAGGTCATGTCAGTATGTCAGACCTAGGGTGACAAGGGGAGGTATGATTAATAGGCCCTTGATATTATTCTGAGCGCTAGGAAGGGCGTATATTAGCTTAGTTGCCCTAGATATTACGTAGATATGTGTGGGTACATCTATACTTATAAAGCTGAAGAGTTTGCTTCAACGCGCTAGTCTCGGGCATTACTGGTCCGATTTGAAAAATTCTTTCAGTGTTAGTTAGCCCATTTATCAAGGAATGCTATATATGAACAAATTTTTACCCGGGTTGGCGATGGAAGTCACAAAAAAAATCCTTTTATCAAACGCAATACTCTTGCCTATTTACTATTGTGCTAAATAAATCCCCTCAACTGATCAGGATTCAAGATGCATCCCCAAATAACCTCTTACAGAAAAAAACACCAAATAAATCGGTTCACATCAAACAAAATAACGAGTCAAATATCCTTCTTCAAGCAATAACTCACTAAAATTCCGAATACCTCAAAAACCATTTCACAGCTCTGAGTAGAAATCCCGTGATTCGGTATTCAAGGCACCGTGTCCCATTATTATAACCCTGCCCATTTCGATATACGGTTGAATAGTGGACTGTGCAAATAGCCGTATTGGTGTGGCCGTCTTGCTGAAAGCCCTTCTGCACATAGTCGGGCTACGGCAATAAGTGTAGAGCATTGCACTTTGGGAGATGGTCTAAGGCATAAAAGACTGTAAAATATTTTTGAAAAGTTGAGCAGTATTACGCGATTGGTCTACGTTAATCCGATATTATAATTATAGGAACAGGTTGTGTGGACTCTGGAATTCATTTGGATTAAAAGCGACCCTAGTGCTGGATTAGCAATACACCAATATCTTATGAATTACACCAATATTCATCGTGGATTTCTACATCACGATAGCTTTGAAAACTTACATTACCAGATCTGATCTTCATAAGACTTTTATTTTAAGATCTTTGAAATTCTTAAAGCATTTATTTTCTTAGGTGTCGTTTGAAGTTATTTATTAAAATATACATGAAGTTATTGTGGGATATTAAATGTTTTTTTTTTAATAAATCAGTAACCTTGTACTGTCAATGTCATTGTACGAAAAAAGTAGTTTTATTTATATTTATGAAAATCTACACACACATTCAAGTACCCATAAACTTCAGCATATTTTCATAATATTATGTGCCGCTCAAGATTAGCACAGGCCATTACCGTTCAAGGAAGGTATTAAAAATACATAAAGAAATGAAAATCCGTAAATATAAATCGGCTTAGCGCCCATTTACAGGCCCGGCTCTCCGTAAGGTAAAGTTTTGAAGATTAACAACGGAAAGGGTGTAGGAACATTTACAATACATCTCAAGAACTAGAAAGAGGGAACTTTAATACGTGTTCTGTGATTTATTGCGTAACTTCAGTTATTTAAGTTCATGTACTTTACTTATTAGTTTGTTTGAAGAAGATTTATTACTTTTGAAAACTCAAATTATTTTATTAGCTTTCTTAAACACGTACAAGATAACTTGTGAATGTAACGAAACACTTGAACATTGAAAATAATTTCGTATTAATTTTTAATCTAGCAAAAATATTTCGATTGTCACCAACCGAATTAAAATCGTGGGAACTGGCACAACAGATCCTATGTCATTTATGAATACCTATACATAGAACCATAGACCATATGGTCCAAATATTTATGACCAAAACATTCCGTACTTATTTGGAAACCTACGCCAAATCCGGTGCTACACTGTTCCGACTACTGGTTCTAAGATATTATGATACCTAATAAGGAAACCTACTATTTACTGTATGAGATGACTCACTGACTTGCCTCGGATATCCAACTGGTTATCATTAGGTTTACGACCCCGTTTTCTATTGAAATCTGGTTTTATAGCGCATCCTTGGTTATTATTTGAGTTCAGTGGCCATTTTGTGATAGATATCTACCAAAATCAAAATCAATTGGAAAATAGATTCCATTGATAGATTACAAAAACTTTTTTGTACAGTTACGCCAGTTAACTTTGCATCTCTGAAATTAGCTATTGTACAAATGCCAGCACACCCAACCTACCTCAATCTGTCTTTCTTCAATAGATTTTCAACCTTATCACATCAGTGGACGAAAATGAATAGTTGACAGATTCGTGTACGTTGAACTGCCACCTTCGAACATGCAAAGCTTCTCAACATGATGAACTCTATGCACAAGGAGTCACATTTCTGACGTCAGAATTTATTGGTTTGTCTTGTTCCAGGCCTACACACCCACCGGCTTCGAGAAATATGGCTGTTCCTGCACTGTTGCTGACTATAGAGTTAATTTCTCCGTTTGGGACACATCGGGTAAGTTTTATTTTGCTTCAATACTTATAATTACTCGCTAACATTTGTCTTACACCTACTTTGCTAGCGGTACCCGTGCCCTATGAAAACTAAATGGACAGTTTAACACTGGCAGAATTCACAAATTAAATACATATATCAACGACTTTTCATAGAGCTGGTTGCTGGGGAGTTTGTTCCACCACTTCTTCTTCCCAGCAAAAACACATAGGAAGTGGTGAAGGGCGGGCGTTTTGGGGGCTGTCTTATGTAAAATTGACCTTCAAAAAGTGCTGATTTTCAGCCTACTTTGAATAAACGACTTTTTATCTTTATCTTAGCTAAAAGTACTAATAAAACAAGGAGACTATAACTCTACCCATTCTACAGATAATACAATTTCGAAACTCAACACATGAAAAAAACAATTCATATCCAACAAATTGTATCACAAAAACTGATACAATTCTTTTTAATAAACGCATCGGCAATGTTAGTTTACCGGCCGTTCAAAGTAGACAATATTGGCGTATTTTTATATGAGCACTACGTAAACAGGGTTCAAACGACTACGCCGTATACCCAAATGGCGTACTCTATACGATGCAATCAAATGAATGCTGTACTCATGATGTATTTGAGGTCAGCGATCGGTTGCGGTTTGGTTGCAGAAAATGACGTTTTTTGTGTACCAAGTGTATTGCTGTGACCATTTATTTGGTTATCAAATAACTAGCTTCTGCCAGCGGTTTCACCCGCTTTCCCGTGGGAACTAGCGCGCGCACCCGGATAAAAATAGGCTATCTAACACCGAAAGAATTTTTCAAATCGGAGCAGTAGTTCCTGAGATTAGCGCGTTCAAACAAACAAACTCTTCAGCTTTATAATATTAGTATAGATTAAAACTTTATAGATTATCACGTAATTAATACTCTATAAACTTTAAATCATTTTGATGAACCTCGGTGCAAAATTTCAGCTTTATAGGTTCACGGGTTTGGGCCCTGCGTTGATGAGTCAGTGAAAAAAAAAGCTGCAGAGCATAAAATCGTTAATTCTGGAACAAATAGCTACATGCTCTTATCTTCAACTAGCACGCACTTGGCATGACAAATGGCACAGCTTTGCATGCACTGAAATTCATTTTACGTTTAGTTATAAAATTGATGTTACGTGTCTTACAGCACTTTGAAATTAAAAATTGCTTATTAATGACGTCTTCACTCGATTGCTGTTGCTACACGTCAAGTCTGTTTTTTTAATTACAATACCTTACAAACTTTTAAAGAATTCATCAAAATGCTTAACTTATAATATCAATATTTACCCGACTGCTTTTAAGTTATCGCCAAAAGATTCATTTTCTCCGGCTATCAAAGCGTAAAACACCAGTTGTTCGTATCGAGTCTATCTTTGTTCTTATCAAAACCAGTAGGTACTATGATAATTGATAACTGTTTCGTCTCTTCCATAATAATAAAATACACGACTACACAAAAATCGCTAGCCTTTATACATACAAAAACCAATACATTTTATCCACTACAATTTAATTTCTACTTACACTCGAGTGCAAATAAATCGCACTGCCGAACACTTTCAACATTACACATGAAATGTAAATACACATTTAACATATATAAAAATGTATGTATGTACGTAAAAATGTACGTACATTTGTACATTGGCCAGTCAGCCAACGGAATCACTGATCCTCGTATACTGGAATCGAGATTGTACACTTGAGGACAATAATAATGCACCAATATTCAACGTTGTTAAACTTATCTGTTTCTGTCGTGAAATACTTCGTTAATACGCCATTTGGGAAATGAGAAAATGTGTTTATTTTAGTTATGGAATACTTTGTCTCGAGGGTATTCTTTACATATTTATGTAATTAACTGTCTTTTTCCCCTGAGAGTGCAAACTCGATATTATGCCCATGTTCTTAAATATCGTATTAAAGTGGTACTTATACCTTGATTTAAAAATGATATCATAATCATACTGCAATCGCAATTTATTACCAAAACACGGTTGTATCTTCATTTTACAAGACTATTGATTAAATATAAGATCTATCTTAAATATCTTGAAGAGCTCAAGTTTCCAATCCAAAACGTCCCACTTTGGTTATTACATAACTTGTTGGGCAAGGTTCGGGACGACACATGACGTTATCGACACGACCTACCTCATGTATAATATTTGTGTCTCCGCTCGCAATATTACACGAAATTTATCCTCTACTAGCTTCTGCCAGCGACTTCGCCCGCGTTAAACTTAGGATCCAGTATTTCCCGTTCCCGTGGGAATTTCGTGAAATGCTTATCTCGCGTGACAGTCTTAAGATCTCTGTGCAAAATTTCAGCTTTATAGGTTCACGGCTTTGGGCCCTGCGTTGATGAGTCAGTGCATGAGTCAGGACTTTGATTTTTATATACATATAGAAGAAGATTTTATCATTTTACATAGAGCTTAAGAAGATAAAAATCAATTTTGCAATAAAATTACGACCTCCATTTGACATTGTAATGAAGACATTTTTATATCTTATTTTGTGACTTGTAAAATCTGTGCTGGTCCTGTTTTTATGGCGAGCAGTGTAGCTTTATCTTCGTTTAACGACTGTGATCCGATTAATTCAAGATAATTGACGTCGACTGTACTTTAAAAGGTTACTGATAAAAACAGATATTTACGTCAGTAACAATACTATTTAGCTGACTGTAATCTGCATCCATTCATTAAAAAGTAACCGTAAAAAATAAAAGAGGATTATGTTTTGGGGTTTTTGTTTTTCAATTTTAAAACAAATGCATGAAAAATCTTAACTAAAGAGCTGAATAATCAGAAACAAATTAAAGACAGACATTTAGACATTATAGAATTTGATCCCTGATTGTCGTATTTCGTTCAGCCATTTCGAAGATTTGAGGTAGCAAAGAATATAAGGCAGATACGCTTGAAAAATATAACCCTTCTTGGCAGTTAGGTCCCTACTATCCCTACTAATATTATAAATGCGAAAGTATCTCTGTCTGTATGTCTGTTACGCTTTCAAGCCTAAACCAGTAAGCCGATTTTTATGAAATTTGGTACAGAGATAGAATAGACCCTGAGGAACAACATTTTTATCCGGGTACGGGAAATAGTTCCCTCGGGAAGCGGGTGAAGCCGCTGGCAAAACCTAGTATTAAATAAACTCCAGTGTAAACAAACAAACAAACATAATACCACAAATTAACCAGACATCGCCTGTCTTCAGTGACATAGCCGCAAGCTAACAAACGTCACCGGTGCGTACGGAACCACATAATTATCGGATTACCTATGTCTTACTGTGACTAACAAGGTTATATTAGTTGCTGGGAATATTACTACATATTGGGCTGTCTACACAATTGGAAATAAAGTAATTAAGGATAGAAACTTTTAAAATAAACTTCCTTTTAACGATATAAATGTATCGCGTATGATGAATAACTATAAAACAATAAAATTAAAAGGCAAAAAGATTTGCCGAAACCAGGGATTGAACCAGGGACCTTTAGATCTTCAGTCTAACGCTCTCCCAACTGAGCTATTTCGGCGGTGAGGATAACGACGAAATACGTATTTGCAATCTTATAATAGTTAACCAAGTTTTTTTTGTGGAATTAATTTCAAGGTCTTGTTTTTTTTATCTATTGATCTTATGTAACTACAATGTTCACCGTGAAATGACGATTTCTTTGTCATGACAGAGTATTCTCATGAATAATTTATGAACAACAAATATAATAATTAATTTATTAATTAAATTCACTCTAGTCAAGGCTGTTTATTACGACATTATTACATGCAAATTATTTTTTAAGGTTTTTGAAAATAATTCCGACCTATAACGGAGTACGGTTGGTATCCGAACGCGTTTAAAATAACTTTACCTAACAGGTATAAAATTGCCACCTAGAAAATTGTAGACAAAATATACGAATATTCTAGCTTATTCCTAGAAAACAGGAAAGAACCCAATAATAACCCATTAATTTGAAGACAAGATAATTTATATGAGTCCGTGTCAGTGGGTGGACATGATCAGACAGCCCGCTGAGCCCACTAGATGGCGTGGGCGTGGGAAACTCAATAGCTGATAGTGTTGAATAACCCTTGATTTATTTGAAAGTACAGACAACGGCAGGTCAACGTATACCAATCTGTCAAATTTTACCAATCGAACATCTACCTTCCACTATTGTGATAAGGTTGAAAATCTAATGCAGAAATTTGACAGATTGTGGTAACTCGATGTGCTGTTGTCTGTACTTACTTAGTAAATATAATGCACTAGCTTTTCTATGCGGTTTCACCCGAGTGTAGGTACATACTACTCTCCGCACCTGAATAAGAAGGTCTAGGTTCTAGATTCTCCGTGTACCAACCAAATTTCATTAAAATACATATATTCAGTAATGTTGGCGTGGAAGTGCGACAGACACATCAAGTAATTTATTTGTTTGATTGAAATATTAACCGACTCCATTAATTTATCTACAAACAAACCAACTATCCCTAGTTTTACTTTAAAAGGTCTTTCTTATAATAGGTATACAAATACTAATAAACAAAGCGGCTGTCTGTCGTAATGTAGAATGATTTATATCTCTATTATATTGTTTGGTATGCCGCTTTGAATATTATTTATTAGGTGTGTCATGTTCATTTAAAACGGACAATAATTTAACTGTCAAGCGTAGAGATGTGCCGTTGCCAGCAATATTGCCCAAAGTGGGAATATTGGTAGCAATAATGCCGCCAATATGGCCCAAAGTGGCAATATTGCTACCAATATTCCCACTTTTTAGCACATAACGGCACATCTCTTGTCAAGCGTAGGAATAACAAACATTCGTAATATAACATATAAAGTAACAAAAAAAAATTCGAAAGACTTGGTAATGGTCAGAGGAACAGTCGATAACTATAAATACCTCCAAAAATCTTCAGAAGAAAAGCTTTCGTTTTTAGACTATCAGGAATAAAATCATAAAAAATATCTTCTATAAGAACAACCAAATACAAAGTGATTAATTCACTACAATATTACCTAAGTATAAGTACAGACGACAGCAGGTCAACGTATACCAATCTGTCAAATTTTACCAATCAAATATTAACCTATTTACCCTCCCCCCATTGCGATAAAGTTGAAATCGATTGCAGAAATTTGACAGATTGTGGTAACTTGATGTGATGTCGTCTGTACAACAATGTTCTCGGTTTTTACGATGATCTCAAAAACTTCCTGCCTTCTTACTGTTCAGATTTTCATTCAAACTGTCTACATAGTTTTCACTACCTATATTTTATTGATTTATATTATTTGTTAACAGGCACAACGGCATACGACACGGTGAGGCCGCTCGCCTACCAAGACGCGAGGGTGTTCATGCTCTGTTTCAATATCGCTGAACCCGAGTCCTTGCACAATGCTGCTGCTAAGGTATTAAGAGTTCAAATCATTATAAATATTGATAATTTGACAACTGATAAAAGAGAAAATAAAAGCATAAAACCTTTTTGTCAAATAGGGCACCGACTTTTGTCAGAAGATGCAGGGTCAGTTTCACAGGTTCCAGAAAAAGTTCTGACAGATATTGTCATAGAAAAGTAGTCAAAAGTAAAAAAAAATCTATGGCATTATCTAGCAGATAGCTAATTAGACCTTTGTCTGGTTGTTTGATTTTTATCTGGTTTGTCCTCTGAAACGGGCCGTTAATCACAATATGACATTGCGCATAATATGCATTTCCTTTTGTTTTCCACACAACGAAAACACGCCCTAATGTCAGGGTAGCAATAATTGCTTAATCCATCTAAGTACAACTATAGGCTCTAGTTGCCTAAATTATAGGAACAACAAAATAAAACATCCTATAAAACAAAAAAATACTAGCTCCCACTAAACTAAATAATAAATGAGACTAAGCCAATATTCTTGACATTCCAGTGGTACAGAGAAGTGAGAACACACGGTGGATCAGCCCCGGTGCTGCTCTGCGGCTGCAAGGCTGATCTGCGGCACGAGAAGGAGACGCTCACCATGCTGTCTAAGCTCAGAACACATCCAGTCACCAGCGAAGAGGTAACACCAAAGTCAAAATCATTTTTTTATTTTTCAAATAGACCTAGAACAGGTTCTTGTAAAAAGTCAAGCTAGTTGCACAGTTCCAAGGGGTTGGTCTCATAGAGAACAAAACTAAAAAGTAAAAAATAAAAAGTTTATTAAAATAATAGGTTTGATGTCGGTGCCTAGTTACTACGTAAGTATTATATTGACTTACTTGGCACCGACATCAAACCTATTATTTTAATAAACTTTTTATTTTTTACTTTTTAGTTTTGAAGTCGGTTTTTTTTAACGTAGTTATTTTTATTTTATACTTTTTAGTTTAGTCTTGCGTTCTTATCAGTATGTAAAATTTTACGTGGATGACTTGATAACAGGCCTCACCGGCCTGTTATCAAGTCATCCACGTAAAATTTACAGGTAATTTTTTTAGAAAAATGCTCCTAAAATGAAAACTAACGGGCCCACCTGGATAAAATTTTTATGGGACCAATTCGAAGCTATTCCGTATCAAACAAAAAAAGAATTACGTAAATCGGTTCAGAAACCTCGGAGTAATCGGTGTACATACATAAAAAAAAAAAAAAAAAAAAAAAAAAAAATATACCGGCCGAATTGAGAACCTCCTCCTTTTTGTTGAAGTCGGTTAAAAACCGGCAAGAAACTTAATGGACACTCTTTTAAAATAACTATCTAGTTACAATCGTTTCTACATCAATATATTAGACTAGCTTCTGCCAGCGACTTCGTTCGCGGATCATGTCGCTTATGCCAGCGACAGTGCGTTTTCCCAACATTTTCCTTCACTGCTCTGCTCCTATTGATTGTAGCGTGATGAAAAGTATACTATAACCTGCTCAGGAGTATGAGTAATAATTGTACCATGTTTCGTTAAAATCCGTCCAGTAGTTTTTGTAAATATATTTGAGGTACAGAATTGACCTCTCTACAGATTTATTATAAGTATAGAAGATACTGCTTTACGTTATGATTTTTGGCTTCTTCTTCTTTTTGGTCCTATGATTTGATGGCTTAGTAACCAAAAAGAATAGGTGTGATAAACTAGATACACCTTAATCAATACACCTCAATCTAATGTTGCTAAATATCTAATAACTTCATAGATCATTTTAGCCTTATCTTTTATCTTAAATCTGTATATCATCTGTATCTTGTAAGAACTTTATACCTTGTTCTTACAGCCGTTCCCATATTCTATCTATGTATCTGTTGATTTGATTGTTGGAAATAGAATTTTTACATTGGCCCATACAAGTAGCACCAAATTCCCATCTCTATAATATATCTAACTGGTTGATCGGAGTTTACAAACGAAAACTAATACAAATCTACACATTTTATAAGGTTATTAACCACACAAGCATATTCAATATTCACGTAAAAACCTCCTAACGACGATGAAATTACAAGAACAAACTAAAATAGGTCATCCCATTACCCTAAATAGACCTTCACCTCCCGCCAATAACTCCCAACAAGATCTAAAATAAACAATATCATTACATTTCGGAAATCCCTGTCTAAGTAGACTCAAACACATGTTCTCATTAATTTAGTCTATATTTCACAGTCGAATTACGCAGTCGGCTATGTTACATTACGGCTAGTCGTTATCAAAAACAGTGTCAAATGCGGTGGTTCAACTATTAGCAAGACTTAATTCAGCTCAATAGGAAAGCGGAATGTTCATCTGCCATCATGCGTTATTCAAACTGGCTAAGCAAGTACGATGCAGCTAAGCGTGGCCCACCTTATTGAAGAACATATCGCAATGACAATCCGGCTAATGCCGCATTTTAAGGCAGCCCTGCTTTTGATAGCGACTAGCCGTAATGTCATATGGCGGATTATACAATCAAACTGCCACATACATATACAACCAAATTTATTTCACCGATCTCGTATTTGAAAGCACCAGCAATATTATTCTCAACTCCATTCATTGGAAATTCTAATCTAAATTGAAACATCCCGGTAGCATTTACACGTATTGTATAACATCCAATTGAAAAGTCGGTCGCGAATTCAGGCTGGACGTCGTATTAATTAGAGATCTTATTCAACTGGTAACCATTTAGTAAATGGGAGCGGAGTAATTGGCTCGTCAATGGATGAATCGGATGGCCGAATTGATACGATCGGTGTGACATTGAAACTCCTTAGAGCAAGTTTCAGTGAATAAGTAGTTCTCAATTGGAAAGTTTTGATTCCGTTTTCTTTGAGGGAGAGGAAGATTTAAAGTTCTGATATTCAATTTCTTTGACTGTGTGTGAAATTTTAGGTTTGATTGAATATGCAGGTATTTTAAATTGAGCTCGTTATGAAGTTATGATGACTGGCATAATTTATAAAAAAATCATATCTGCAACTCTTTCTCGAAATAATTATGTATTATAAAGAGTTCAGAAATGAGACACTGATATACGAGTATATTACAATTTTTACTAGACTAAACACCACACGACCGCTTTCAACCCGACATCGTACGATCCTCTGTCACATGAAGCGTGGTACAGCTACCACAGATTACTTAATAAGTTTGGTGAAACCTCCTTCGCCAGTAGCGCCATCTCTGAAGGAACTTTTCTAACAGTATGTAAAACTGGCTAAATAACTCTTATGGCTTATAATAATTTTTCATTTGTTTAGAATATCAATTCACAAAAACTGCATTTTATTAATTGGATCTCCGATTCAAATTACAACGCAAAAGTATAATATTAATATGGGGGCTATTTTATAAAATTGGAAGGTAATTTATAAATCTTCTTCACCAGGCTTTATCAGTAGCGAGACAGCTGGGAGCGATGACCTACGTAGAGACATCAGCCAGAGCATCCACCAAGGGCGTGAAAGATGCCTTCGAAGTGGCCGCACTAGCCGCCCTCGGGAAACTAAACAAGCAACAAATGAAGCAACAGGTAAAATAACATCCACACCACAATACACAACATAATATTACTTTAATCTTATATTCCCCCTCTTTTTCCTCACGCGCTGGACAGCATTCCAAACGGATTCTAAAGTAGGTACGTAGACACAGCTTATAGCTATATCCTACCATCATGGAAGTCCTACCATCGGTTTACACTTCCAACAAACACTTCAAAAATAACCAGGCCCTCAATTTTTATTGTTTTTGTGACAGAAACAAGTCGGCCGAAGCAAAAGCAAGCGTGATCTGAAAGCGGAGCTGAAAGGGCGCGCGAAGAGCTGCTGCGTCATGTGATCCGTGGCCGGCCACCCCTCCCGGTGGCCGCACGACTGTTAGGCGACCACCGCCCTCCTTCCTGAACCCAACCGTTCCAACAAGGAACAGCGGGCCTAAGTATACGCCTTGCGGAACACCCACACGTAAACATTCACTGACAAACCCCCTCTCCTCAAAAGAGGTAAAAAACACGACACATATATTCAGTGTCATCATTTAACATATATAAAGTGAAATAACTACGTGAAAAAGTGATTAAATACATCTAATTGTAAGTGTGATTCATTATCAAAAGCCTAATAGAGAACTATTATTATTAATGTACTGTTAAATGGGAGCGGAACGAAGTTCTTTGGATATTAGGTGAAGGTATCAGTAAAAAAGGTGCAATGTAATTATAGCCCTCAGGGCTGGAGCGCGAGCCTGTGATAAAGTAAAAAATAGAAAATTCGCGAGACAAAATAGAAACGTTTAGATTGAATAGAAGAGGCGAGACGACGCTCATTTCGGCATGCTCATCAATAACAGTTGAAACATTAAACAATCATATTAGTTAGGAACAAATATGTGTTTTCATATACATTGACATAACGACGTAAGTATAACTTGATGTTTTTCTATAAGATAGCATTTCATATGTCTAGGTTATAATGGAAGTTATTGAGGCTCCGTTATTTTGTGTAGGACCAATGTCGCTGTTGATTTTGATGCGGTAGCTTGTTTGTTTTTAAAGCTACGAGCTGAACATTTCCTTTGTGATATACATACGTAACTGTAATTTAAAAATAATAATGCACAATGGTGGACAATACTAAAATACGGAGGTCCATATGCTAGTTAGTTTCACGTCCATGTTCGCTATAGGTGTTAGATTTTTGTACGTTTACAATACGAAATAAATGTTGCTTGCCCGTAGTTCGTGAACCATTTCGTAAATTAGAATCATAATTCACTGTCATTGTCGTAATAAATATAATAATTTGCCTTTAAACATGATGTATTTACTAAAATATTATATTTTTACTAAGTGACAAAGTCCGAATTTTAATTTTCAAAATTAAAGTAATAATTATAATATGTATTTAAAATACTTTCCTCGTTTTACCAACAATCATTATTCGTGAAATTTTCGCATAAAAATTACTGGATTTTTAGCATAATAAATAAAAATAAAAGAATAATAAAAGTGGTTGAGCTCAGTAATTATGTTTGCAAGTCACGCGTGACGGGGCTCCAATGGAGTCACGATTGCTTTCCGTCTCCCAAATGCAAAGTAAAACCGAAAAATGAAAACAAGCTATGAAGATGTTCATGACACGAATTTCTATTCGGCAAAGTTAAATATCTTGAATTACAATACATTTAAAATAAAATTATATATTTTTTGAAAATAGTGCAGTGGTTGTTGGTAAAATCAGGTGTTATTCAAAATAAGTACATTATTTCTAGTTAGGTGAAAAAAATTCTTCATATTGAACAAAAAATTGAAAACATTATTTTTATTATAATTATTTTCGATTGTTTAAAGTATTGTAAGTCGATATCAAGCTTTAAATTCAATGTTAGCTTTAATTATCATTATATTTAAATATTTAAATTAAAACATGTACCTAGTTTTAGTATTTTTTCATTGAAAAGGAAAATCGGACAAAATTATTATTTACCACATTTTTTTTCTTTATTATTTATGAACAATTGTACATATCATGTAAGTTTTGTATAAATAAGAGCTCTGACATTTTCGAATAATTACTTTTTTACGATTGGAATAATTATTTTTTAATTTGGCATAATAAATGAGTTCAACTATTACTTTTTAATTTTATTTACAGAATTTAATTTGTATTCGAAAATAAATGAAACTACGAAGTTTGTAATTATTTACGTAGAAAGCGTATATATTATTTGGATTTATGTGCACCGTAGTAGATAACAACTTTGACTGACATTCAATTATCTCGATTTATTCGAAAAGAAACGTGATTACATTTTCATTTTAACTTCGTAATTGGATTTTAAGCTTTTGGATTACTATTTTAGAAACATTACTTATGTACAGACTTTATTCGATTTATTTTTAATCGTGTTTTTAATGTTTTACGTTACGAAAAGTTTATCATGTGCAAATGTTTATAATATTGACCTGGTTTAATAAAATTCAAAATATCGTGCATTTATTAAACGAATACAAGTGAATATTTTTATTAAATGTAAAACGAAAATTTACTTTAAATAATTACTTTTCTCCGTAAGTATATTTTATTTGCGCAAAAACATGAAAATAAATTTCAATTATTCCAATTGTAAAAAAGTAAATAAACTAATGACGTCAGAGTTTAAAAAAAATGCCTTATATGTTACTTCTGTGTAATATTATCGTGTAAACAATGTTTTTTAATATTAGACAAGTTAACTTGACGTTAGGCTACTTTGAATGTTGTTTCTAGATATCGAATATAGCGTTCAGTGTTTTTGAAAATGTGTCTTTTATTTTATCACCTAATTTTCAAAATTCACCTTTGTTACTCGACTGCCAAGAAGGGTTACTTATATGTATTTTTCCGGTATTTTTTATTAGTTGGAAATCATCAAATGACCCCTCTCGTAGTGAGTGCAGCGTGAGTGTCAAACTCTTACTGACGAAAACCTACCATGTTTTTTCTTGAGCCCTTTGTGTACCAGGGCCGTGGAAAGTCTTTCGAACAGTCCTCAGCCTTTTGTTTTAAGTCTCAAGAGTGAGTAAAAAACTTTATTTTTATCTCTATCTCAATGGCGGAAACATTAAGCGAGTCTTTTTCAGGAACCAGTTTCAGGTATCAGCGGGTAGAGAGACATGCTCGAGGAATAAGGTCAAACTGCGTAGACCACATACGTATACCACCGCAAGTTGTTTGCAAGCCATTATTACTTAACCATGACACATGAAAATACGCTAGCATATGATGAAGGGATCATTGATGAGTTTATTATTATTATTTTTTACAAATGTTGCATCTTTATTATTTTCTTTTAATCTGGTAAATAGATATAAATACAGCAATTAAAGTCAACATTTATCAGTAAAACGTTACTCTAATAGCTACTTCGGCGATATTTCTTCGGATGTAACATAACGACGTATGGAAAGGCCTATGTGGGGCGGCGGACATTTACAGGAATTTATAGGCTGTTACAATGACTTAGTGTAGAGCGAATAACCTACGTTTGATCCTTGAAACCTTCTGCTGAACGATTCAATTGTATAGTTTCTTCTCGATTATTATATTCATAAAAAATATAAATGCGAAAGTAACTCTCCTCCTTCTGTCATGCTTTCACTACAAATCTAGGTACAACGTGGCAATGCAGCCAGTCTTCTGGGCACGTTTCCGGAGGACAGTGATGTGGAGGAATACTTCGACGCCTAACATCACTAATGTCCTTTTATATACGTTTTTTAGTTTGTATTATTTTAGTATCTAAGAGTAGTTTTAAGTTTGTAAATATATTTAGACGTAGATTTTGATATGTGTCTATAAATTAAGATTGTATATATTATTAAATAAAATCTCATTTTATTGTAATTTGATAAAACTTAAGGTACTGAACCAATTGAAATGGCTGTCCTGAGAAATAAGGATTGGCTTCTTTGTAACCAGTTGTGGGAAGTGGTTCACGTGGGGAATAGCTGTTATCAAAACTGAAGTTGGCTTTTTCATTTCAACGTTGTTTCTTGGATATTAGAGTGCGGGACCTAGCTTCCACAAGAAGTGAACGAAGTCGCGGTCCAAATTCAATCTCTATACCTATATAATATGCAAATATATCATCTGTTATTATGTACAAGAAGAAACAATTTTCATTGCTTTATATACAAGTTTTTCCCTCCACACTCCTTACTAAAACCGCAATATATACACAAAACAATGAAATTCCGTTCATAAGTACTTCTGAAGCTATAACATCATGTCCATAAATAACAGTTTCTAGTAGTGACGACTTTGTGTCAAACACATTAGTAGAGATATAATTTTCTGAGCAAGACAACAGTTTCTGTATCATCACTATTTGTATCAGCAGAGAGAGATACAGGTAAATATCAGTAGGTTAACGCTGCCCAAAACATAATTGTAAGTTTGTCGAAAGAATAATTATAGCAAATGAATAGACTTGAATAGTCTTACTACAAAAGAGTTAAACACGGGATCATCGCGTGTTTTAGAAAATTCTCCATACAAAATTTGCTTAAACACATGGCGATCGCCTATTTAACTGTTTTGTAGTAAGACCCGAAGCATCTAAGCGAGGTATTTGGCTCATACCAGAAGAAATAATGAATGCTATATGGTCTTTTGTTTTGTTATCGAGTGCACTGCAGCTTTATTCACCTAACGAACCCTAATGTCGGAATACCCTTAAATTCACCTGGCCGCAGACGTGAAATTTTAACAACGATTGCAGCTACTGGGGAAAGGGTCAATGGTAAGTAAGTATTTTGGCGTTGTTTAAGTTTAGTCAGTGTAACTAAACTTACTTATAAATCCAGCACATTTTATAAGTACCAGTACAGTAGCCAAAAGGAAAAGACTTGTTTGGCAGCAATAATAGGTACCTACACAAGGACTTGTCTACCAGAGTATCTTTACTAATAGTGCTGCCTTATTAAAAACTGGAAAAAACCAAACTATTCCTTCTGGATTCCCTTTTCAGTAAAACCATAACCTCTTCGCTCTGGCAGTTCGTTTTATTACAAGCGAGGCGAGGGAGCGAACACGTAGCCCTAAGTGGCAATTCCGACCTTATAAGCTATATACTATAACATCCTACAAGATACCTGCTAAATATTGATGTGGTAATGCGCTCCGTATGTTTTCTAAGAAAAAATGTGTTTTTTTTATAAGGTTGTTCTTGCATATTGTTGAGGATAAGATTTATTTATAACAATCCCTACTAATATTATAAATGCGAAAGTAACTCTGTCTGTCTGTCTGTTACGCTTTCACGCCTAAAACAGTGAGCCGAATTTGATGAAATTTGATACAGAGATAGAATAGGAACAACATAGGCTACATTTTATCCGGGTACGGGAAATAGTTCCCTCGGGAAGCGGGTGAAGCCGCTGGCAGAAGCTAGTGTAAATATATGGTGTCTATATCTCGCTTATGAGAAAAGCATGTCTCGTACTTTACGCAATTTAACACTGATCGATTTTTTAAAGTCATCAGTAGACCTAGTTTCTGAAAATAGCGTATCTTCAGCTTTGGATAGATTTGGTCTTACTACAAAAAAGTTAATCACGCGATCATCACGTGTTTTAGAAAATTCTCCATACAAATTTTTTTAAACATATGACCATCGCCTGTTTAACTTTTTTTATAATAAGACCAATTATATTTCATATTTTGTTTTCAGTAGAATAAAAAATTAAACATATTTGGATGGTACTAATCAAATTATCACAATCACATATGTCTACCTATATAACGGAAATAATGACCAAAATACCCATAATTTTAGCGAAATTAGCGTAGTTTTCACAACCCAATTTCGCGTAGTATCTGAGCGGCCTTTAATGTGTTTAACAAGTTAAGGATACTTCGTTAATAGTTACCGTGCGGTTAATGGCTTAGTTAATATCTAAAGGTCCAAAAGGTCTTCCACCTTTCAAGAAAGTTACGCATAGAAATGGCTGAAGACATTGATTGCCAAAGCGTAGCAAAGTTGAACATAAGTTATTACTTAAACATTACTTAGCCGAGGTTTAGTACGTGGGAAAACTTTGCATACGTAGTAAGTAACTCCTAAGTTAAAGTTAAGAGATAATATTAACTTGTTTATATGTTCATTAAGTGTGAAAGTTGTAAGTTTATTGAGTTAGTGGTTGTGAGTGTGGTTTCTGCGTTTTGAGGTACAGTCGATAGCAAGAAGAGTAGAATGAGGAATGTATACTATTAAATAAAGCTGATGAGTTTATTGTTTGTTTGTTTCAACGCGCTAATCTCAGGAGCTACTGGTCTGATTTGGACAGTTATTCCAGTTTTAGATAGCCCATTTATCGAGGAAGGCTATAGGCTACTTTTTATCCGGGTGCGCCGAGTAGTTCCCACGGGATGCGGGTGAAACCGCTGGCAGAGGCTAGTACTTACTAATATTGTAAATGCGAAACTAGCTCTGTCTGTCTGTTGCGCTTTGACACCAAAACTACTGAACCGATTCGAATGTTTGGTACACAGATAGTCAAAAGCCTGACGACGAACATGGACTACTTTTTACCCGGGTGCAGGAAGTAGTTCCCTCAAGATGTCAGTTGCAAAGCTAATGATAAATAATTCAGACAACTTTCTCATTCAAACTATTTATTTAAATGAAAACCTTATTCAGAGTAATTTGAAAAATCCTAAAATAAAATAAATGAAGCCAGACAGCTAACAACGGTATATGATTTGATTTATTTTATCTACTTACGTTACAAATTCTTGGAACTACATCGATATTCCAAAAGGTTTGGATAACATTAGGTAAAATTCGGAGAAAATTCTTAATGTAAATACCAATTTGAGAAGGCAAACTTAATTTCTGAGTATTTTCATAAAATATTGTTCCCGCGGTTTCACCTCCGTGTTCAGGGTACTTCTATCCGCACCCGGATAAAATATGGCCTTAAGTAGCTTCCCAACAGTAAAGATTTTTCGAATTGGTACAGTAGGTTTGGAGCCTTAAGGGTACAGACGACAGCAGGCTACCGAATCTGTCAAATTGTACCAGTCGAACATTAACCTTCTACTATTGTGATAAGGTTGAAAACATATTGAAGTTTGACAGCTTGTGGTAGGTTGATATGCTAACTTCTGTAGGTACAGACAACAGCAGATCAACGTATACGAATCTGTCAAATTTTACCAATCCCCCATTGCGATAAGGTTGAAAATCGATTGCAGAAATTTGACAGATTGTGGTAGGTTGATGTGCTAGCGACTATACAGTATAACGAGTGGCATATTGCATCTTCAACCCTGTACATCGCCACTTCAGGCTAGAAAAAATACTAAATCCAACCAAAAAGGACGGCCTAAAAGATTTTTTTTCTATTATTAATACATACTAATATCTCTCCAGACTTTTATTAAACTATCAGCAAAAACCTGGTAACTTGCTTCAACAAAATAATTTGTCTGTTATTGACAATAACGTGGTACGTGACAGCAGACGGTTGGAGGAATGTTGAACCAAGGGTGAAATGGAGATAATAACTCCACAGAACCGTTTATGGGATTCTTTTGGGGAATTACTAAGGGGAATACAGCTTGGCAGCTCATTTATAGCTTTGAGAGAAGAGATGAATATTTACACATATTTTTTTGGAATATAGGTTATGAATTTGTGGGTTTTTGTTATGCTTCAATTTTACAAAAGAACTATACAAAATAATGATGATAGCGATATACCGTGATGGCACAATATCAGTGTTTTTTTCTTTATGGTCAACACTGGTCTGGGAAAATTGAATAAAAAATGGGAAATCGCTTATTGATTCGTGACAGTATGACCGTATGATCAATGGCGGGCAGTCAATTCGATTTTAAAAAAGTCACCTTAGAAAAACTGCCTTTATTTAGTTACCCG
Organism: Heliothis virescens; assembly: GCA_002382865.2. Taxonomy (NCBI): domain Eukaryota; kingdom Metazoa; phylum Arthropoda; class Insecta; order Lepidoptera; family Noctuidae; genus Heliothis; species Heliothis virescens. The sequence goes on from NWSH02000556.1 coordinate 10,878,577, forward strand.
AAACATATCCTATGTGTTTTCGAAATTATCAGTCCGTTTCCATGTTTTTGAGAATCGTTTCCGGGATTCAGTGACAAATGATCAAAGAGTTACTTTCGCATTTATAATACCACCTTTTACCCACTGCAGAAGAAGAAGAAGATAAAAATAATTTATTTGCAGAATTGAGAATGATAACAAAAAATGCCAAAATAGAAAAATACAAGAATTCTACCTAAGCAAGGGTACAAAGTCCTGTTTTAAATATATGAAACAATACACACTACACTACCTACTATTATTTTTACATAAGACATAACAAAAGTCTTTCTTATAAAGAAAAATAGAAAATTTCCCACATGAACCCTAAAAAAACTAGCAACCTGCTCTCACGTTCGCACCGTCACGCCCAGTAGCGAAAAACTTGGTAATTCATAAAAGTTTTTTATTAAAAATATATATTATATAGGTAAGGAACTTAAGCCGGCCATTCCTGAGCCACGGGGGCTGATATTAGGCCTCGTTTAGTACGTGACAATATTCCACAATCGTTTCGGGTCATGATATTAAAAAAGTCCGTTTTGAGGTCACCAAGAGGCTTGGTATTAAAATTGTTAGGCAGCCAGTATTTTGTAGGGAATTAGGAGTGAATTTTAGAAGTTGGTTGCGGGTTAAATACTTCGTACTTACTTTTGAATGTGTTCTCAAATTAACATAATTAGGTACCTACTAATTGATCAATTTCAAAACCATTTTTTTCTGTTTTGACGGAGATAATGGGCTAGTTCCTTCAGATAGCGAAAAAATCGGCCAAGTGCGAGTCGGACTCGCGCGCGAAAGATTCCGTGCCATTGTCTATAGAAAATCACGTTTGTTGTATGGGAACCCCCTTAAATATTAAATTTATTCTAGTTTTTGTCATTTGTTTTTTACAGCGGCTACAAAAATACGTCATCATTGAAAATTTCAACTGTGTAGCTATCATAGTTCTTGAGATACTTCCTTAGCGAAGTCTAAGTAACAGGGTCCCGTGTTACCATTTGGGAACGGAACCCAAAAAAGCACAATCTTCTAACGATTATTATAGTTTTTCAAGACAGCAATATTGTTAAGTTCTTTAACGCTCAGTTTCCCTCGAACTTCCTACTATCCATGCACAGTTTACAATAGAAAAACTTTCATGAACAAAAAACATGATACTACAGTATATGATGTTCTTTCCCGTTAAAACAATGAACACCTGTTAAACTAAAACTTTCTTAAGTTCAGTAACAAAAAACCATCGTTTCCGAAAAATTAACCGCTAAAATAAAATAGTACAGACGACAGAAGATCAACCAATCCGAATCGGTCAAATTTTACCAATCGAACATTAACCTTCCGCCATTGTAATAAGGTTTAAAATCTATTGAAGAAACTTGACAGATTGAAGTAGGTTGATGTGCTGCCGTCCGTACGTATAACAATTTCTTAGCAACACCAAGATGGCGGATTGCTTTTACAATGTCATCTCCCGCCATTTCACTCGCGTTCCTTGATAATGTGAGGTTTATTCAGAAGTTCCATTAGCGTTCAACCTTTGTCGCAATTCTGGGAAAAAGTCTTTTCTTGTGGAAAATATTTTGAATATTTTCAGTTAGTAGGTACCTACTACTCACTAGTGCCAGTGTGGTCGTGATCATCATGTCCCACGTTGGGCGCCAGATTCAACTCATGTTTGGCGGAACTCCACCAACTCTTCTTGCTGACCTATTGCATTGATCACAAAGACATTTTCCAACTCATCCTCATCAATAAATGGTGCTAGAAAACACCAGTGTAATTTACAGGATTCTTGATTGCTTTTTAGTACAGACAACAGCAGGTCAACCTATTATAATCTGTCAAATTGTCTTTACCATTCAAACATTAACCTTCCACCATTGTAATAAGGTTGAAAATCTATTGCAGAAAATTTTACAGATTGTGGTAACTGTATGTGCTATCGTCTGTACCTATTAGAGTACTCGCACACTGCAGACTTTTAGTCAGCCGATAGTTTGAATGAATGAATGTAGTATGCCAATGTAGTATGTATTACAAAGACGAAGTATTTTGCTGGTAAAAGACCGACTAAAAACTTTGATTAGATTCTTATTTTAAGGTAGGAAGTAAGCAATTTCTTTCATGATTTTCTTAAAAATAAATATACCGACCGTCGGACCAACTGTCGGCCGACTATTTAGTCTGCAGTGTGCGTGAACTTACAATTCTATTCAGAAGGATAAAAAAACAATAGATAGAAGAACAGTCCTTCTGACTTTTCTGTCCATTGTCAACTCATTTGCTGAAATTCGCCAGAATAGTTAGTTAATTTAATTATCACGCTTTTAACTTCGGACGGCGAACAATTTGAATTCCTTTGCGAATGTAACAAATGATTGTATTTCATGTAATTGTGTTGAATGGACGTCTTCGGGTCTGCGGGGCGAACTTTGTGGAATTGAATTTATTTTAACTTGATAAGTGCTCAAAATCCTGACTGTTAAACATTTTACTTGATATTAGGACGTTCTAACTTATCTTAATGTGAGAATACATAAAAAAACAAGACAAAGTGAAAACTGTTTGAGAAAATCTATTGATAAAATTGGTTGAAAACGGTTATTCGTGAATAGTTTTTGCTTAAGGTGAATGCGACGCCTAGAAGTGTTTTACTTAAGTAAATATTCAATATGAGGCGTGATCTTATCTTTCGCGGTTATAATACACCACAAAGTAATTTCTGATGTCCTTGTTTAACTCCGAAACTTGTTACAATCCAAATGTTACTGGATATATTATGATATTTCGCGATAAAATTCGGTAACATTTAAATTAGTTACGGAAACATTATGGTAGGTGACTCTTGCAAAACTATTCTCATACACCCTCATATCATGCCTATATGTATAAACACAAATCGGTATCCCCTTTAAACAGAACAATAAATACAATTAATATTCAATAGCCAAAAAGGTATATTCCGCATGTTACAACCTAAACAAAACAACATTTAAATGCGTTGAACACGCAAAAATAAGCGCCATTTTCCACGACACAGCAGTCGCCATTACTGCTGTTTGTAAGCAATTTACATGCGCGAACACTCTTTATTAAAATACAATATCAATAGGAAACACGAAAATTATCAATGCAATATTATTTAACGTTCGCCCAAAACAAATATGGCTTCCATTTTGTGGAACGGCTGTTACGTAGAGGAAATGGTGTCGTTTCTAAACGAAATAGTTTCCTCTCAATGCTTCCATGGCACACGCAACGGGTCTATTCAGCCAGTATTGAAACTTTTTTTTCGTTTATCTTTTGTTTTTGGGAGTTGTTTGTGTTTTTGTTTGGTAATTATTATTATGTAGTTTATGGTTTAGGTTTGGATAGATTTAGAACACAGCTTTGTAAAATGAGAGATTTATAAAATTCATTTCATCTGTAGGGCCAACTAAACAGTAGGTACAGACAACAGCAGGTCAACGTATACGAATCTGTCAAATTTTACCAATCAAACATTAACCTACCTCCACTGTGATAAGGTTGAAAATCGAGTGCAGAAATATGACAGATTGTGGTAACTTGATGTGCTGTCGTCTGTACTTTAAAGAAAAATCATTTCAAGACATCGTTGTTACAAAATTGTTAACAATTAACGCTGGTAAATGAAAATGATATAAATAAATCTTATATCCGATTAACCAATATAACTGTTAAATTACTATAGGCCACACATTTTTGCTACAAACATTATAATGTTGACCAATACCGCAGATTTTATTGTATTAAATGCTTTACAAAATTCGTGTTATTTTACTCCAATTAAATTATCTACATAAAACATGGGTACATATTGTATTTATGTTTATAATATCCATGTTTTATGAGTATTAAAAAAATAAATAAATATATTAATGAAACAGCTGCTTCTTGGAATCTTTACTCGAAAATATGTTGTAATTTCTTTTTTTTTTTAACTTTTTTCCGAAATAAATAAAAATGTAATTACACTAGGCAACAACAAAAAAATATCCAAGGTGAAATATATGATTTCTTGTAGATAATTTGATACTGAAAAANAAATTATAGTATTTTTTACCTATACCATCATATAGTACTACTTTCCCCGCGTTCAATCCATTTTAATTTATATTTTTACGACTTTTCTTTCCCAAGATATAGCATTTTATATCTACATCGGAGTTTTTCATACTAATAGGTCAAATAGAATATAGGGGAGATCGAACTACCGCAGCTGAAAACGTATAGTACGTCAATGAAAACTCGTAGCGTTAGGAATTTAAATGGGTTGGTGTCGGCAAGAGTAGTATTATATGATGCCACAGTTAAAAATTTCCAGAAAAATTTGCTGTCCTTCAAAATTTACATCAAATATCGTTAAAAATCGCGTTTATAGCACTATAAGAAAGGTATATCTCCAAATCCTGACGTGCTAGAGCAACTTTATGTTCTGGACTTCGATTCAATATCAAATAATCTACAAGAAATTATATATTTCACCTTGGAGAAAAAAAAAAGTTTTTTTTTTGTTGCGTAGTGTTATTGATTTAACTGCTAGAGAAAATTCGTTATTAAGTTATTCATAAGGCACAATTCATTTATTTACTTATTATCTCACCAAACAATATCATTACAGGCTTACGCCCAATGCGATAATATGCTCTTCATGAATGAAGACCTCGTGGCTAAGACAAAGCCGCGCGGATCGATCGATCATTAGGTTAAGCAACGCTTGGCGCGGTCGATCCGTGGATGGGTGACCATCCTGTCACAACGAGTTCTTCCGTGTTTCGGAAGGCACGATAAACTGGTGGGTCCCGGCTTTCATTTGAACATCTTTGGAAGTCGTTACGGGTAGTCAAAAGCCAGAAGTCTGAAAACCAGTCTTACCAATGGGTATCGGGTTGCCCGGGTAACTGGGTTGTAGAGGTCAGATAGGCAGTCGCAGCATGTAAAACACTGGTTTTCAGCTGCATCCGGTTAGACTGAAAGCCGACCCCAACATAGTTGGGAAAAGGCTAGGCGGATGATAAGGCATAATACAAATTATTTACAACACTTATACATTAAATGCCTTCAAATAAATAACTACAAAACTAAATGTATTCCCGCTAAAAAATAAAACATGGCCGCCAAAACAGAGAGCGTTAATCGACTAGGTACGATAGTGCTTGCAAACAGATTTTAATCACAATTGTGTTTGATCCGTTCAGAAACGTGACAGTCCCACCGATTGCGGTATTGTAATAATAAATATTTCGTTTGGAAACTATTTGAAGTGGGATATTTTAGAACTGAAATAGAATTTGTTTAGAGGAAAGCGGTCGAGATAAAAATATCCAATAGGAAAAGCTGTTATTTTTATTTTACTGTTTAAGTATTGTAGCGTGGCGAAAACTAATATCATTAAGTTGAACAGTTTGTTTTGGTTGGTTTAGCGCGTTAATCTCAGCAACTGCTAGTACATCATCTTCCTGCCCTGTTCTCAATTTTATTTGGGGTCCACTACAGGTCCGATTTGATAAAATAAAAGTATATTGTTCCCATGGGAAGCTCGTAAAACGTAAAACCTAGATAGGTACAGATGCCAGCCGGTCAACCTATCCGCATCTGTCAAATTTCACCAATCGAACATTATTCAACATTGCTTCTTCAACCATCATCTGCATAACCCTCATCATATCATCTTTATATCAAATCACCTTTTATATCAGAACAGTATTTGTTTTTTTATTTTTGTTTTCTTATCAATAAGAATTAATTTTAGTTTAGTTTTAGTTTAATTTTTAATTTGATTTAATTTTTATGCATGATGTGTTTATCTGTAACTGTATATCGCACTTGGCAATTTTGTTTAGTTATTTTTTTTTTAATTGTACTAGAGTGCAGATGTATGTTGATAAACCTGATAAATAAATAAATAAAATAAATAAATAAATTAACCTACCACTATTGTGACAAGGTTGAAAATCTATTGAAGAAAGACAGATTGATGTAACGTGCTGGCGTCTGTACTTTCCTGCAACAGTATAACAATATTATTGACTTAAAATTACTCTGTGAAAATGAATTTAAAAAGTCCTACATATGAATTTAACTCCCGCAATGCAACTCAATTCATTTAATCGCACGGTAACCACTAGATACGCGGTTAATGTGGTTTTAATACGTGTCAAATCACAAATTATATCGCCGAACGGATCAACGGACTGTTTCATTTTATATAGTAGTGGTCTCGTAAATAACTGTCTGATTAATATATTTTGTGATACGATTGCGCTTGCTATTATTCAGTAACATAATATAATAATGCCAGTATAATTACTAGTATTCATGGATTTTACCTATCTACAGACAACAGCAGGCCGCCCCAAATCTATAAAATTTTATCAATTGAACATTGACCTTCCAATATTGTGATTAGGTTGAAAATCTATTGAAGAAACTTGACAAATTGAGGTAGGTTGATGTGTTGGCGTACTCTATCTAAAATTATACAGGAGGTAAAATTCAAATAGGTAAGGTTAAGATAAAATACAATAACTATTAATATACTTACTGTTAAAGTGCTGGTAAAAATAAAATATCAGTCTGTTGTCTATAGCTCAAATTGTTCTAGATGTAGAATTTGAACCACTGCTCAATACTGGGTTTTCTAAGCTTTTCTGAGCTAACAGTTTAGTTTTAATATGAATTACAGTTAACTTATAATTCATATTAAAAATAACTCCAACTGAGCAGACTTAACTGTCCTGCGATATTTACACCGATGGTTAATTGACAGTGTATTTCAAACGTAACCGTAAATCAAACTTTTTAGTCTATCTGATATCTACCGGATACCTAATCGTTGTAATGTGCGCCGCACTACTATTCATCTCGATACTGTATCAGCCGATTAAGTTTGCAGTGTACAGACGACAGCAGGTCAACATATACGAATCTGTCAAATTTTACCAATCGAACATTAACCTTCCACTATTGTGATAAGGTTGAAAATCTATCGAAGAAATTTGACAGATTGTGGTAACTTGATGTGCTGTCGTCTGTACTCTAAACTAGAGAAACAGCTAGCATTCACGCTGATATCACACAAAGTCTTGAAATAATGTTATAGGTACACTTATCCAAAACATATTCTCATGCATTCTCTAGCTATCGATATTTTAAAGTTACCCGATCCAATTTCAGATTGCATTGTTTCTTCCACGACAAAGCTTACCAAAAGGAGGGTTTTATAACAACTTACATCACGACAGCTGGAATACAACCTTTTGTATACATTTTACGAGAAATACTTATCTTTTGCTTCTTCCACGTAAAATGGAAACAACAATTTTCCATTTTATGTTAAGTTTAGATTTTTCTGTTAAAAATATCGAACCGTTTTATTGGGCCCATGTTGGGCGCCATTAGAGGTATAATTTTAGGTTGGTGTTTAGCTTCAGTTCTTATGTTATTCAGTATAAATTGTATAGGTAAGTTTGATGTCTGATTGAAGACTTGAAGTTTTTTTATACTTTTATGTTTTTACACTCCTCTGGAGTTAGGAATTTTTCATAGCCATGGACAAACCACTATAACCAAATTTTCAGCAATAAAAAATGCACTACAATCAACAATTATCCTATATTAATATCATCTCCTTAGCCTTTCCCCAACTATGCTAAGGCAAGCGACAAGTCTAACGAGATGTTTGATTCACATAGTGCAACTACCTATCTGGTTTGCTTGACCATGAGTCCTTGGTAACACGATACCTAAATGATTCTTCATCAAAGCTCATTAAACAATTCATTCATTCTTTAAATTTTCTTTAATAGCAAAAAACCCACAAAATAGCAACAAGATAAATAGGAAAACAAACTTCAGAAATATAAAACATCATACGTCTTGTTTTATAAGTTAACAAATAAAACCACAGTGCTCTTCACTTTATGATGCAATCCGGATAGTTCGATAACAAAGTTATGCTCTTTGAATGGCTGGTACTCAAAGGCAGGAATTAGTTTAGCTGTTTTTTCTTACTGAAGCTGGAATTGTAATATAGGTAGAAGTTGTCCAATATGGTGTTACCCGCGCCCCCCGGGAACTACAAAAAATTCTAAAAAATTGTTTCTCAGGCTCAAGACTTTATGTGTAGGTACAGACGACAGCAGGTCAAAGTATACGAATCTGTCAAATTTTATCGATCAAATATTAACCTACCGCCATTGCGATAAGGTTGAAAATTTATTGCAGTTTGACAGATTGTGGTAACTTGATGTGCTGTCGTCTGTACAAGAATTCATTTAAATCGAGTCATAAATTCCGGCGGAAAAGCGCGGCGGACAGGCAGTTAATTTCGAACTTATATTTTCTATATTATAGCAGAATTAACCTATCAATATTATTCAAAGTTATACAAATATTTCGACAAAAATATATTTATATTTTGCATTACATACATGCATGTGCAAAAGAGCTCCAATTCGTTAATAAAATAGTGGCAAACAATTATTTTTGCACTCCGATAAAATATGGCCAATAACCCATTTCACTAACAGAGGCTGCTAACGAAACGCCTACTACTCGTACAACATATTACATAACCACGTTTTGGCAACATATAGCTCGTCAAAATCCGACAGGCGCTTACCGACTGCACCGAATGTATATTGCAACCTAGATAACCTCTCGTTATACGGGGACCTCGTTAAAAATGGCGCTCGAGTTATTTTTAAAGAATTTAATTTTTGATAGATTCTAGAATTTTGATACGTTTATTCCGTGTAGCTAGAAAAAAAGCCTGGATAAGAAATCTTTTTAGATACCTAATGATTCAAAAATACATCACCATTCATTTACTTTTTAGAGATTGATACAGTTATGTGCAATGGGTAATATACCTATATTCACTTAACAAGAAAAACGATTAGGTACTACTTCGTGAAATGTTATTACTACTACTAGTTGGTGACAGTATTTTTCATAACTGTACATACATAGGTATACAAAGTGTATTGGTATAAAATAGAATCAACTTTCATATTGTGTAAAGGATAAGAAAGGGAAAAGTTATGAAACACTGATTCGAAAAAAACTTATTTCGTTATGGACCCCGACCCTTACACCAAAAAATGAAGACATATTTAAGTATATACTGACACAAAACGTACCCTGTACTCTAAACCAAAAAACGACCTGAATATATATCTTAAAAATACATACAAACAAACAATATTGTGTAAAACCTAATGTATACCTATGTGTATAATTATTCATTTCAAACATATCATTACGTGTCAAAAAATATAATCTCGTAGATAATATACATTGTTACTCAGTTGCATCTGGTTAGACTGGAAATCAACACCAACATAATTGGGAAACGGCTAGGCAGATGATGAGATATTCAAATAATGTAAAACCTAAGTATTACTTGTCAAAAAATATCAACCCCTCGTCTCACTCAAAACATACTTGCATACTTAACCAACTTTACAGTTACTAAAACCTTTTTATTGGTAAACAAAATTAAACTTACAACTCATGAACAAAAATTCACGGCAAAATGAACCTTATTGCTGTACAAATATGGTTGATCTACTTTATAGTGATGGCAAGGGAGGTTGGTAAATTGACTCATTATTTTTTGTGGTCGCTCGCATTCGCACTAATGAGATTTCGCGATATCGCTCGTTTAGGGTAGCTGGACACTGGATAAATATGATTAAAGGGCTTTACAGGCTTTGAAAAAGAAACTCGTATTTTTATACACATTCTATTTCATGTACTATATTTATTACTATATTTTTTCAAGAATAAAAAACGAAAAAAATATAATATCTAACTTTAGTATTTTTAGGGTTCCGTACCTAAAACGAAACCCTATTACTAAAACTTCGCCGTCCGTCTGTCTCACCTGGCTGTATCTTGTGAACTAAAAAACAGAAATTTCACAGATGATGAATTTCTGTTGCCATTTTAACAGTGAAATCCTTTCAGTCTGAAGTGTGATTGAGAAACCAAACAACCAAACACACAAACTTGCATATTTATATTCATATTCTTTACTTGCATTCCACAAGTATAGCAGGTGTTACATAGTGGCTAAAAGCTGCGAACAATTGTGGACCCTGTTAGGGCACAGCAACATGGCATTTTATGCCTATTTAGTTATTAGTAGGTTAATACGGTCCAGTGCACGACTACCCTAAAGAAATCGCCGATGAGAATACCTTTTTGTAACTAATTAACGTGAAGCGGTTTTGTTCGGGAATCTAACTTTTTTGCAATTTTCTCATTTATTCAGATTATCAGGTCGTCGCCATTTTTCTTTTTAATAAGAGCCGGTGTAGATGTTGTGGAGTCACAATTTATTTACCTACTATCCGATTATTTACCATCCGATTTCTTTAATTTATCCGTTGACTTGAGATAAGTGATTGAATTTTGACAATGGCTCCATATAAATGACGTCAAATTTCAAATTAAAACGTAAAAAATGGATAGATAGATAGGTTGCTGGGGAATTTGTTGCACCACTTCTTCTTCCCAGCAAAAACACATAGGAAGTGGTGGAGGGCGGGCCGTTTTCGGCTGTCTCATATAATTTTGACGTTTGAAAAGTGCTGTTTTCAGCCTACTTTGAATAAATGCTTTTTGTTTTTCTTTTTGTTATAATTTATAGTCAATTTTTACAACTGTTAGTGTATGTTTTGAAACGCTAGTAATAAATTTTGATTGATTAATGGATAAAAAATAATGCAGCTATTTATATTGCTGAGGCGTGCCCGTATAACACTTTCGCAGTAAAATTATAACCACAATGAACAATGAAAATAATTTAAAATTTGCACCCAAAAAAGGGTGTACATTACAGAAAATTACGATCTCAAAATTACAGGATTATCCAAATAAATGTGCGTGTAATGGACGAAGGGATACATTAAAACGTCTGCGGAACCACATCGGGATATTTATTGCTCTACTTAGCCATTCTATCGAGGTGAAGAACGAACCATTACTGTGGATTAGATGTAAAACGGTTATTAGCACGTATGCCTCTTGTTCACGTATTTAACCGACTTTTGAAAAATAAGGTTCTCAATTCGGACGTTTGTATTTTCTTCCGCCGTATAAATCTATAATAAAATCGTCAGTTTGATATGCGTTACGATAAAACGTGCTTTAAACGTCACGTTTTTTAATGGCATTACATGTTTATTTTGCCACTGACTTTATTTTACATAGACCTTAAGTTTTTTTTATTTTCAGTGCGTTTTCTAAAAAGTGTATATCGTTAGCTTTTTTCAGTCTGATGTACCTAAAATGTAAATTGTAAACCTAAAATATAATGTAAATAAAATACAATTCTGAAAATCGCATCCAAATTGGTTAAACCAAATTGGTTTAGTGCATCGCGGTCAATCGTTGACATCGGACGCGTCTGCACTGTTCGCAGAAATTATTAAAATTTCGCGCCGAGCGCTGCGTCAGCCGCCGCCTATTTTCCAACCATGCGTTCGGAAGAACTCGTGGCGAACGAGGTCCTGGCATTCCTGCAGTACCAGCTGGATGTCATGGATGAGGTCAGTGTGACCCAGATCTGCACCTCAAACTTCAGTGAGGAGGAGATACGCAGCGCAAAAAAGCTGCTGTACGAGACGCTGCAATTGGCAGACCGAATGCCGTCCCGCAGGAGGGATGAAAAGGGAGAGAAGAGTCTTCAAGACGCTATAAGGCTGTTGAAGGAGACCGACCCAGACGACGTGCCGACTTTCGTGGCAAAGGACTTGCGTAAGCTGCCCCCCGTCACCTTCGATCACGTCGACGTCACCAGGCTGCTGAAGGACATCACCAGTATGAGGTCTAGCCTGGTCGAGTTGCAGTTGAAGCTGGAAGCATCGCAACAAAC
>NWSH02000556.1:10892009-10909124 GCA_002382865.2 Heliothis virescens
GGAAGAACTCGTGGCGAACGAGGTCCTGGCATTCCTGCAGTACCAGCTGGATGTCATGGATGAGGTCAGTGTGACCCAGATCTGCACCTCAAACTTCAGTGAGGAGGAGATACGCAGCGCAAAAAAGCTGCTGTACGAGACGCTGCAATTGGCAGACCGAATGCCGTCCCGCAGGAGGGATGAAAAGGGAGAGAAGAGTCTTCAAGACGCTATAAGGCTGTTGAAGGAGACCGACCCAGACGACGTGCCGACTTTCGTGGCAAAGGACTTGCGTAAGCTGCCCCCCGTCACCTTCGATCACGTCGACGTCACCAGGCTGCTGAAAGACATCACCAGTATGAGGTCTAGCCTGGTCGAGTTGCAGTTGAAGCTGGAAGCATCGCAACAAACCATCAGCGATCTGCGTACCGAAGTAGCAGACTTACGCAGCTCGGTATGTAGGTCACACGCGCATGCCAACAGCGACAACACGCGTCACGGTCAGGTCAATGCATCGGCGCTGAGTTTCGAGTCAGCAAAATTGTTCTCGTCACCGGCCACAGCAACTGCAAGCGATGCAAAGCCGCGCCCCGCCATCCCCGCGTCCCCTGCCGTTGGGACGCCGACGAGTGTAAGTACGTCAACACCAAGACGTGCTTACTCAGCTGAGTAATACAGGTTCCCGCTCACAAAACGCAACCAAAATCTGGTTTACTCCCCGAACCAGCCCAAAGCTTGTTACACCCTGTATCAGGTAAACGGGCTGATGATGCAGATGGTTTCATCAAGGTGGAGAGAAGAAAAAAGAAGAAGCCATCTAGCCGAAATCAATGCGGAACTGCCTTGACGTGTCCGAGCATGCCGCTGCGCCCTGCTATCCCTACGACGCAGTTGTATGTGTCACGTCTGCTTCACTCCACGAAGGTCGAAGATGTTGTGGAGTACATCCGTTTTAAAATCCAGCTGGACCTTGAGAGTCGTGAAGCTGGAGTCGACACATAATACCAACTTCAATTCGTTCGTAGTACGTGTCCCGACTCAGCACATCGACATGTTCAAGGAACAGTTTTGGGCGAAGGGTGTCGTATTCCGGCGGTTCCGCGGGAGGCTACGCGACACCACACAGCGCAACACGACGCCGTCTCATCGTGTTAACAAAATATAAAATATAATTTTTATAATATTATGTATTAGTTTATATGTATTGTTAAGTATATATGTATTTGTATTCTATGGGCCCTAGTTGCCTGAAATAAAGGTATAAATAAAAAAATAAATAAACCAAACGCAAGATAACCGCGCAAACACATACATACAGATCAAACTGAGAACCTCCTTTTTTTAAATTGATTATAAACGTGCCGTGATTAAGAGCTATAGTATAGGTCTGTGTAGATAAAAAAGTTGTAAGACTAGCCATAGTCTTTGAAATACCCTTGAAAAATAACAAAAACCGCCTACTTATGTTTTATTCTATTCACTGGCAATTTATTTCCATTTTAAATCCCTTTTATAACCTAATGATATACAATCTTTTTCATTTGGTAAGTGCCGCGTCCGCCGGCTTTCATTGTGTCTTAATTCTTTGATAAAAAAACGCGGTTTTAAGGATTTTTCTTTTCGTTTTTACTTTGATAGGCCTTTCTTTGTAGACAGCCGGGTGAGTGCTAATCGGATTTATGAAGTGGGTTCTTTACATTTAGATTAGAATGTTTGCTAGAGGATATACATCTCTTAAGTATTTCTTTATTTTTTCCTTATATAGGAATGTTCGAAGAATTGAATGTGCGAGTGTTTCTGGTGAAATATTCGGCTACTAATAATTGTATTCTTGCAAATCAACCACGAACAATATATATTACTAGCTTCTGCCAGCGGTTTCACCCGCGTCCCGTGGGAACTACTCGGTGCACCCAGATAAAAAGTAGCCTATTGCCTTCCTCGATAAATGGGCTATCTAACACTGAAAGAATTTTTCAAATCGGACCTGTAGTTCTTGAGGTTAGCGCGTTCAAACAAACAAACAAACTCTTCAGATTTATTATATTAGTATAGATTAAAAACGGAAGATGTGAGATTCATGCGTACTATCATCTAATCATCCGAATATAGCTAAGCCAATTTCAGACTATTTTCTTACATGAAATAGATCTCCCCATCCAGCTCAGGGAAAACCTTTGTTCAGTAGCAGCAGGCTGTGACGACGAGGTCATCAGTTTTTAACAAAATTCCAAAATCACTCTCAAAACGCGAAATAAGAGAGACGCCAGCACATCAACCTACCAATCTGTCTCTTCAATATATTTTCAATCTTATAACAATACAGGAAGGTAATGTTTGGTTGGTAAAATTGGACATATTCGGGTAATTTGACCTGCTGGCGGCTATACTAATTTTTTTTCGACATTTACGGTACCCTAAAAAATCAGTAAAGCATAATAAACCAGTTTTGTTAGAACGAACGTTGAATTGAAGATGTAATACTAATTCCCTCTGTAATTGCTTTATGTATTTAGATTTCTTTCCATTTTGCATAATGGTTCCAAAGCCCATACTTTTAGATAATGGCTCGAGAACCCCATTGAATTGTAAGCGAGTGTATTTAAAAGGAAAACTGTATTTTTTTTAATGTAATCTTTTGTTAATGGACTGCTAAGAGGAAGATTTTGTTATCTCCGAGTTTAAGACGCTCAAATTTTCTTTATTTTAAGTTTTGTGTAGAAGCTCATAACAGCTGCATAGTTGGATCTATCATAAGGTTAAGCAACGCTTGCCGTGGCAGCTCCGTGGATGGGTGAACATCTTATAATGAATTCCTCCGTCTTTCGAAATCCAATTGATGAGTCCCACCTGTCATTTGAACATCTTGGCAATTGTTAAGGGTATTCAGACGCTCGCAAGTCTGACAACCAGTCTTACCAATGGGTATCGAGTTGCTCGGTTAAATAATGTGCTTGATTGAAAATGTCAGACACATAGGCAGTTGCCAGACATATTCTCAGCTGTATTTGGTTCTACTAGAAGCTGACCTCAATATACCTAGTTAGGAAAAGCAAGGCAGATTAATTACTTTTGAGTAGCACAGACGACAACCGGTCAACCTACCCGAATCTACCAAATTTTACCAATCGAACATTAACTTTCCACTATCGTGATAAGGTTGAAAATCTATTGAAGAAATTTGACAGATTGTGGTAAGCTGATGTATGAGGTCTGTACATTAGGACACTGCTACAAATTACATGGGTATGTTCATCAACTAAATTAAACGTGTATGGAGTAAAACTATATGTTTTCTCGTTTCGTTTTATGTTTGTCAGTGTGTAAATGAGATAGAATATGTAGACTGTAGTTTTGCAAAAACTGGACTTAGAGAGTATTGTCGTTAATGAGAAATTATAATTAACATTTCGCTCGCGTCCCTTCTGAACTCAGCGCTCCCTGATAAAAGTTAATAAATGGGCTATCTAACACTGAAATATATTTTTAATCTGAGCATTGGTTAATTCCTATGCATGTCCCAAGATTTTAGCTTTATAATATTGTACTAGATTTTGTCAGTAGTGCACTTGGAAAAAATTAATTGTAATTTACTTTATAATTTTTCTTGGACAACGTATGTCCCTGTAAAGTTCCTAAAATATTTCTGAGAAAAACTTGATCTATAATTAGACCTAACTCTTTTAAACCATATTATTAAAAATTATTCTAGTACAAAAACCCATCCAAAAACAAAGGATTATTATTACTTAACCACCAAACAGTGCACTCCCAGCTTCCAGCTACCAGTTATCTCAAATTAAGATTAACGACGTAAACCAGTTTAGCTGCATGCTACGCCGTAGCGCTTGACTGCTGCATCAGCTACGCCGTAGCGACTACGCTTCTATTTATAGAGGCACTAAAGTTGTATCCTGGATTTCTTGAAGTGAATAAATTGCTAAAAGTATTTTGTACTTTAATATACGTACTATTTATCTGTAGTTACTTTGCCTGAGTTTTTGTTACTCAAAAAATCATAAAAATATCATTAGCTATAGGTACAGACGAGAGCACATAAGTTACCACAATCTGTCAAATTTCTGCAATAGATTTTCAACCTTATCACGATGGAGGTAGGTTAATGTTGGACTGGTAAAATTTGACAGATTCGTATACGTTGACCTGCTGTCATCTGTACTAATTGCCGCCAGCGGTTTCACCATTGATAACTACTTCGGATGCCCGGATAAAAAGCATTTTTTATTGTACACAACTTCTTTAAGGCTTTAGAATGGACATGTCGAAAAATCAACATCGATATAGTGCTGGCTATAAGGTTATACAGGTCAATAGGACGAAACACGAAATTACTAATGACGAAAGTCGGCTAAAAACTGCAAGTCGTAAATTATTGTTTTTTTTGTAAAAAAAATACCGTCTTCTAGAAATGTTTAACATCTTAATTACAATAATAAAAATCTAAAAAAAAATCAGCTCACAAGATTTTTTCTAAAATAAAAAAAAACTGGAATTTAACTTAAACATATTATTTCACAGTAATAAAACAGGTCTTAAACCTTACATACCTGATCTTCTATTTAGAACAAGTATTTTTTAAAACACGTTTTCAAAGAAGTAACATTTGTTGGAATGCAAAAAGTAAAGGAAAAACGTCTTACATAGTAAATTACTTGTCCAACAAGTTCTTAAGTATGTTTAATCGATATAAACAACGTTTATTTTAATGCGCTATACTAAAAACCACTTCATACTTCANTGAGGTTGTCACCAGTCTCGGACACCACGGCCTGTCGTGCAGCCGTAGTGCTGGCCGTATTGCGCGGCACGCAAACATAAACGACATTATACGTCGCGCTCTTGTTGCCGTCGGGGTACCAGCCGTACTAGAACCAAATGGCTTGGTACGCGACGATGGTAAGAGACCAGACGGCATGTCGTTATTCCCTTGGAAGATGGGTAGGCCTTTAGTGTGGGACGCGACCTGCGTCGATACTCTTGCGCCATCTCATGTTGCAAGTTCTGCGTGCTGTGCAGCTGCTGCCGCTGCGGCTGCAGAAAACCTCAAGCGGCGGAAATATAGTGGCCTCACTAGCAACTATGTTTTCGAACCGTTTGGGGTTGAAACCCTCGGGTCGTGGGGTCCGAATGCCCATTCTTTATTTAAAGAATTATCCAAACGGCTGGTTGACGCTTCCCGTGACCAAAAGGCTGGCTATTACCTGGGACAACGGATCAGCATTGCCATCCAACGAGGCAATGCTGCCAGCCTTTTGGGCACGCTCCCAGTCGATAGCGATGGGGAGGAATTTTTTGACGCATTTTAATCGTTTTTTTTAGATTTAATTTGTAAATATCTCTTTTTTATACTTTTTATTATCCTGTAAATAAGTGTAAATACGTATTTTAAATAAATAATAAATGCTTTCTTCATACTAAAAGTACTTTTTTTTATATCGATGGGAAATCATCAGTATGACCCCTCCCGCTTTGGGTGACAGCGTGAGGGAGTGTCAGACTTTTACTGACTAAAACCCACCGTGTTCCTTCGGGAGCCCTTTGTGTGCCAGGGCCGCGGTAATTCTTTCGAACAACCCGTAGTCCCGACGGGCTCTGGCCCTAATGGGCCAGATACTAAAAGTACGGACGACAGCACATCAAGTTACCACAACCTGTCAAATTTCTGCAATCGATTTTCAACTTTATCACAATGGAGGTAGGTTAATGTTTGACTGGTAAAATTTGACAGATTCGTATACGTTGACATGCTGTCGTCTGTACCTACTTAAATTTGCAATAAATATTTCTGTAAGTATCTTTGTATTAATGTAATCAAAGACACTAAACATATGTCGAACATAATATTTATACATAGAGGAACCAACGTTAGTCATAGTTACACACAAAACAATACATTATTTTTATAGATAGGTACCAAACATTTAAATTTTGGCCTGAAAGTGGTAGACATAGTAACTTGTATTTATAATTCCAGTAAGAATAAAAGCACTCGTTTATCTTACACACAATAACCATAAAACCCGCAAAATATTATCCCAAAAAAATCTTAATACAGGTAACTCTTAAATGACTAAACATAAAACTAACCTTTAAAATGGTAGAAACTATAAATACCAACTCTTCACATGTACTAAAACATATAAGCCAATTAAATAACAGGAAAATGTAACTACAAAAACAAATAAACAAATCCGGCACAAAAAGAGCAAGTGAGGTGCGCAGACGCAATGCAATTACCGATCGATGTTGCAACGATGTACCAGTGTGCATGCCGGTCATTATCAAGGAGTATAGTGATGGGACAAGTACGGATATAAGTACAATTAATAAATTCGAATAACAACTCCATCTATGCAATTAATGGGTAACTTTTTTGTACGTTTATTGACCAGTTTCAGAGATGACTGACTATTTTATTTATTTAATTAATTATAAAAAATCAAAAGACCGTAACGTAAGGTGGGGACCAAAATAAAAAGAAAAAATAAATATCTAAAGAAAAAAACATTCTAAGTAGCACCTGTTCCAGGATTTTTTATTTTTCCACCCGTGCAAGTTTTAGAATATATTTACAATTTTATTTGAAACATATTTATCTATTATTTTTAAGGGTTATTAACAAAATAAAAGATAAACTACCGACATAGGTGTTCGAGCCAGCTATTAATGACAGAATTCATATTTACAACCATGTGCCAAAATAATTTATTAAGAAATTAGTTCTTTACTCAAAATAAACAATAAATAATAACAATAAAAGAACCAGTTTTATGCACTATTAAATACTTCATTATTTAGTTCCCATACTTAAAGGTAATAAACATAACCCGTTTTATAACATACAAGTATACATATATAAAAAAACACGTTTTTCTGTCACATCTTTTATCTATCACGGTCAAATGTCGCGTGTATGATATATTTTTTATTTTACTAAATTATAGGTAAGGATACTGAGGCCTAAGTAACCACCAAAATACATGTTAGGTTTTCTTTAACATAACTTTTTAATTTGAAAATTGAAGGAGAAAAATCATAGTGAATACTTATTTTAAGAAAACTGTCTGTCTCGGTAACAAGCAATTAAGGTAAAAGTTAGTCTGGTTATTCTTACTCGCCCTTAATTTATTCTAATTATGACATATAAAAACTAGTCCTCTAAAAAGATACATGTTATGGCAATTCATTAAACGTATCTAAAGGCATAAAAACGATGACAGTAATGAGACGAGGAAAATGAACAAAAGTAATTAATTACTAATTGCTACCTATAACAGTTTTCCCGGATGATCTAAAAGGTATAATAATGTAAGATGACCCCTTCAAAGTACAATGTTTCGGAAGGCACGATAAACAGTTGGTCCCGGTTGTCATTTGAACATCTTTGGCAGTCGTTACGGGTTGTCAGAAGCCAGCAAAGTTTCTGACAAACCAGTCTTACCAGGGGGTGCCAGGTTGCCCAGGTAACTGGGTTGTGGAGGTCAGATAGGCAGTCGCTCCATGTTAAGCACTGGTTCTCAGCTGCATCCGGTTAGACTGGAAGCCGACCCCAAAAATAGTTGGGAAAAGGCTAGGCAGATGATGACCTCTTCAAAGTACAAAAAATACATTATTTCTTTGAAGAAATTGTAGTCTCTTTCCTGCTAAGTGTTCCACATGGTGGGGTCAGCTTCTTGATTTTTCTGCTGGTCTTCGTCTTATCTTCGACGTTGCTCTCGGATACTTGGCATGCTTTCATATCCTTCACCACTACATCCCTCCATCTCAATTTGGGGTGACCTCTGGCTTCAAACTGTTAAATAGTTTATCAGTTGCATTAGCACCTATACAAGCACCCATAACACGAGCTTTATAACTTAGCATGGGGTTTTACGACTGTGTGCAAAAAAACTGTCCCTATATTTTATTGTTCCTTATTTATTTACTTAGATTACACTAAAACACAAATTACTTAAAAATGCATTCTAAAATAGCTACAATTACTTGATGTTGTACCACACTAATGGTTCTAATCCGATTTTTCCAAAGTCGATAACTCGAATTTTCCGACCTCAAATCTCGAATACTGGACATCACTATCATTGATGCCACAACACGACAAGCCAGTTGCACACTCAAAACCTGATTCAACCATTATTATTTACACACACATGCACACACTACACACACAAACACAACACATACATGTCGATATCATACAGTAGTGTCCATACTCTTAGGAAGGATAGACTCAATTTTGTGGTCGAATAAATTTAAATTATTTTAATAAATTATTTAATTTTTTACAAAAAATACTGTTGAAATAGTAAATTTTGGTTAGTTTATTTTGATACTATTGAGAAATAATAGTTGAAAAGTGAAAGGATTTTACGGAAGGACGTTTTATTAATAGTGTTTAAAAGTGCTCTTAAAGGTCGAATATAAAGGTAAACATTTTTGTTTTTGTACAGACAACAGCAGGTCAACGTATACGAATCTGTCAAATTTTACCAATCATACATTAACCTACCTCTATTGTGATAAGGTTGAAAATCGAGTGCAGAAATTTAACAGATTGTGGTAACTTGATGTGCTGTCGTCTGTACATAATTTTTTAAGTATGTAAATGTTAAATTTTGAATCCACTTATTTATAATGACGTATCAAAATTCAAATATTGTCCAACCGTCATCCCAACCAAAAAAAATTGATGCAAAAACATAGATTGAGAAGGCTTTTGGGTCATTTTTTATGATTAAAGAACGTGTGTATCTACTTGCACATGTCTATACTTTTGTACTAATATAACAAAGGGAAAACTTTGTATTTGTTTGTTTGGTCACTAAAAGCTCCGAAACTATTGAACCAATTTGAAAAATGGTTTCACTGTTGGGTAGCTAGTCTATCCCCAAGTAACAGGCTATATTTTGTCTGAGTACTAGTATTTCCCACGGGACGAATATTTAAGAGAGTTTTAATGTAACTTATTTTAAAATCTACAAACAATATATGTAGGTAGTAAAATAACAAAACAAAGTGAATAAAACACTCGGTATAATAATAATATAGGTACTTATCGTTATTATGCATTCCATTTATTACAAGAGATGAGTCAATTAAAGGATATACATCAATTAATAAATAGTATACTAATGAGTATAAGTGCTTCTTCCTCATGGGGTAATTGGTGCTTACTATTATGCATTAAATGTTTTATCCTTATTGTTTATATGCCGTTAGTATCTCACAACAACAAAAATACTACTATCCATACTAATGTTATAAAGCTAAGTCTGTTTATTCGAACTCCGGAACTACAAAACAGATTTGAACTCCGGAACTACAAGACTGATTTGAACTCCAGAACTACATGACTGATTTGAAAATGTCTTTGAGTAGATAGTCCTGATTTTAAGGAAGACTATAAGCGGACTAGTAAAACGCTGGTGGAACATTCGTCACCTGTAAACAAAATACACAACCCCATCTTAGAATACGATGGACAATCTCAAGTATTCATTGACCATTTTCAGAAGTTCACAAATGTATAAAAACCTGTATGGGATGCTTGGGTAAATACTTGCTGCTAAATGATAAAGTCTAGGGCAAAACACAATAACATACTTACTAACATTAGTTAGTTACACACTGAATGCTAAAAACGTGAAAAAAAAAAATCTCCTACGAAAATTACTGTGCCAATGAAAATAATTTTTCGTACCAAGTAATACATCCCTTATCCAGTAGGTACATTGACCGTATCCTTACCTGGTAAATCTATAAAACCCCAAAGGTCTTTGAACTTCTTGATATATAGCCCATAACAAGCTTAAGACCTGGACCGACCAGTTTATGGTCTGAAGTCAACCGATTAGTACCAGTTTTATGCATTTATTGAAATTCGCGTCGGTTTTATAAGGAAAAAGCATATCATATTCTTTTTATAAATAAGTATAGGTACTAGCTGTTTCCCACGGCTCCACCTGTGGTCGATAAAAAAAAAGATACGGTCGAATTGAGAACCTCCTCCTTTTTTGAAGTCAGTTAAAAACTACTAAAAACAAACCCTGATAAAGAGTATTCTAAGTCCTTTCTGAAGCTCTAACCACCTTTTTATATCGATGGGAAATCATCAGATCCCGCTGTGGGTGAAGGAGTGTCAGACTCTTACTGACTAAAACCCACCCTGTTCCTTCGGGAGCCCTTTGTGTGCCAGTGACAAGGTAACTCGCGCGAACAACCCGCAGCCCCGGCAGAGCTCTAATCACCTTATAGTAAAACGTGGTTTTAAAAAATACCGGGCTTAATAATAGGTTTAGACTTCAACTTTGTTCGAGAAAATGGTTTATACCTGAAGCCGGTACTTGCTTAAGACTACATTTTATATTATGGTAGTCTAAGTCTAGACTTTGTACCAAATTCTACGTGTGTGCTAAGCATTTAAATCGATTCAGTAGTTTTGGCGTAAAAGCGCAACAGACACACAGAAATAGTTTCACATTTGTAATATTAGTAAGGATTTTCAAGTTTCTCATAAACTCTAATTAAAAAGCTTTCTCTTCTGTTGGTCTCAAAAAAAAACAAAAGAGTATGAAGGAAAACTTATTGGTAGGTCATAATATGTTTGATCATCAACACTTATGAAGTTATTTATTTATTTTTCCTTATGTTTGAAAAACTAAGGGGAAATACATGTGTTTATTTTGAAACGTAATAGGTAAAGAACTTATATAAATTATATTATTAATCCTAATCGTTTTGTGTGATACCTTCATAAATGAAATACCTACCTACGATTAAGTATCTTTCTGACGATTATATTTAAGAGTCATGTCCTTGTAATATTTAAGTATAAGCACAGTTTAAATATATGTAGAACAGTTGGGAAGCTACATACTAACGTTCGTAACGTCACACTCACACACGCACGCGCATTGACTCGATAGCACCACATGAGTAGAAAACGTTTTTCTACTCAAGTGACAGTACCGCGACCAGTACTGATAGCACTGGTAAAAGTACATAAATTCTCGTCAATGCGCGTGCCTGTGTGAGTGTGACGTTGCGAACGTTAGTAGGTAGCTTCCCAAGTGTTCTATATTTAAACTGTGGTATAAGGGTCAGAGGTATCAAATAGGAATATTTTTAAAACCAATTTCAGAGGTTTCAGTTAAAGTTCTACATAGCTATCTGACAGATAATGCCATAGATTGTTTTTAAATGTTGAATTCTTTTCTCTAGAATTTTATATGGACCCTCTAAAACCGGCCTTAAAATTTTAATAAAACCTTTTTATTTGAGTACTTGAGTAAATAGTGAAAATTTACAACTGCAGACTATAAGATGGTCAGCAAATTCTTAATAATAGTAATAGGGATACATATTAATCCTTTAGGTACCTACGAAAACTACGAAAACCGAAAAAACTCTTTCATTAATCGAAGTCGAGGTTTAAAAAAACTGAAATCAATAAACCTATCCTGCTGAACTAATGGGAACCATAAATAGTGTTTCACTTAATGTAAACGAACGTTACAGACTAGTTGCTTACATTGTGATACTGGTACACTAGTGCATGTTGACAGTGTAGTGTGCTGCTTACTTTGTTAGACTGTGGATTTTAGATATAGCTGTAGAATATCAGGTCGTATGGTTTGTCAAGATTTCACAAGTTGTTAGATGAGTAAAATTATATCGAATTCAGTTTTGGTAGGTAGAGTATTTATTGGGAAATACTCCACGCACGCGGATAAAAGTAGCCTGAGTAAAGTAGCCTTCCCCGCGGCTATAAGTATAAAACAGAAATATTTTTTTTTAAAAGGACTAATATTTCCAGAGAGTAGGGCTTCGAGCGCTTATACAAATAATGTCTTCTGTTTTAGAGCATATTAAGTGTAGATCCAATAAAATATTTCTCATTAATATTTTAATCTATCATTAAAGAAGCCATTGATTTTTATGCGTTACGACAGCAGAACAATCATATGATGGACAGAATTGCTAAAAACATTGAACATTTTACTATCAAAATAACGAAATTTGCATGAAAATCAGTTTTAATTAATGTCTTTTATTTAACCGACTTCCCAAAAAGGAGGAGGTTCTCAATTCGACCGTATCCCGATTACTCGAAGATGGCTGGATCGATATTCAAAATTCTTTTTTGGTATGGTAAGGAGACCAGGATTTGATGATGAAATCGAGAGAACTCTTCAAAGGAGATCATTCAGGCTTCATACATTTTTGGGCCTTTTTTCAAAGTGCCGGCCAACAAAAAAAAATGGTGCGTACGTTTAGAAGAAGCTATTTGGAGCAATAGTCACTATGGCACCAAAGCTGTAGGATCGATGTGAGCCAAGTTATAGAAGTCAGAAAATTCGTTATTTTTCATGGAACAATGAAAAGTCATCTAAATAGGTATGACTATGTTACTGTTTGTTTCGGACTGTTAATAAGGTCCGAGAGCCCGGAGCCGTCAGACTTAACTCATTTTCTAAAGGACTACTTGTTACCCCGCATTTGGTCCTTTAGAAAAAGGCTAAGTCTGGCAGTTCTGGGCTCTCAATCTAATAGGTATATACCTATATCCAAAAATAATGTCGTTTGAAATTCTACGACTTCTGTTTTGGAACATTATTTTTCTTTTTTTATCGATGGCGTGAGGGAGTTCCAGACTTTTACTGACTAAAGCCCACCGTGTTGCTTCTGGAACCTTTTGTTTGTCTGGGCCGCGGCAACTTTTTCGAACAATCCCATAGCCTCGGCAGGCTTTGGCTCTAGTGAGCCCCGGTGGGGTTTGCTGACTCTCTCTAAGGAGCGCGTGGAACAACGTGCGCCGCCGTCACGGGCCTATCGTCTCCTAGGAGTCGGAAGGACAACGCTCACAGACCCACGCGTACGGTGTCTACCAGATCCACTGCGATCACCGCGACGGCTGGGATGACCGGTGCGAACTCGCAATAGTTCCACCGAGTCCTCTGGACCGTCCCTACAGAGGTGACACCCGGATACCACCTCCCTACCAATGCGATGCAGGTATCTCTCGAAGCAACCGTGTCCGGTGAGGACCTGCATCATGCGGAAGATGACGGCGCCATAACTCCTCCCGAGCCACTCCTCAAAGAGGGGAATTATCGCTACTATTGTGGCGTGCCCTGCATGGGCTTGCAATAGCCGGTCACCATGAGATCGCGCGAGAAGATCGCCCGACAAGATGTGCAACGACATGTCGCAGCAACGGGGCGTCCCCCGGCGCAGTGCCTCCTCGCGTCATACAGGCGCGTGAGCACCTTCGCCTTCAAAGCCCACGGTGGCAGCCCGGCAAGAAAACCCGCTGCTTCGCGAGAGATGGTTCAGATAGTGCTTGCAGCCGCAATGAACGTGCCCATACTGGAGCCCCGTAAAGGGCCATGGATCGCATGACTCCCGCGTATAGCCGACGGCAGGAGGCGTTTGGACCCTCCAGATTGGGCATCGTCCTTCCATCTGCTAGGAGACGACAGACCCGTGTTGGTGGCGCGCGTTGTTCCACGCGCTCCTCAAGAAGTGTCATCAAACCCCAGCGGGGCCCACTAGGGCCAGAGCCTGCCGGGGCTGTGGGATTGTTCGAAATTGTTGCCGCGGCCCAGACACACAAAGGGCTCCAGAAGGAACACGGTGGGCTTTAGTCAGAAAAATTCTAAAACTCCCTCACGCTGTCATTAACAGCGGAAGGTATCATCTGATGATTACCCATCATAAAAAAAAATAACAAAAAATCCAAAACAGTCATAGAATTTCATACGACAATATTTTTGGATATAGGTATATACCTATTAGATTGAGAGCCCAGAACTGCCAGACTTAGCCTTTTTCTAAAGGACCAAATGCGGGGTAACAAGTAGTCCTTTAGAAAATGAGTTAAGTCTGACGGCTCCGGGCTCTCGGACCTTATTAACAGTCCGAAACAAACAGTAACATAGTCATACCTATTTAGATGACTTTTCATTGTTCCATGAAAAATAACGAATTTTCTGACTTCTATAACTTGGCTCACATCGATCCTACAGCTTTGGTGCCATAGTGACTATTGCTCCAAATAGCTTCTTCTAAATGTACGTACCAATTTTTTTTGTTGGCACTTTGAAAAAAGGCCCAAAAAAAATGATGTCCTTTCATACGCTTTTTTACGTCGATTTTATTACCGGAGCGACTGTCTCTGTGGGTGGGTGGGTATGGGTATTAAAGATATTATAGTTTTAGGCCCGAAAACTGATTAGGTCCGAAAACTGAAAAGTATAAAATAAAAAACTTTTTACAAAAAAAAACGGAAGAAGTCGGTGGCAAAATAAACACAGTCAACAGACCTGCAGATACCGACTTCTAGAGCCATGTGAAGAGTTTAATTTTTTTATCCCTTTCAGTGTTTTTTTGAGAAGTCGGTTTTGTTTTTTTTTACTTAAACATAATCATTTCAAAAACTCTTCAAAATTCATTACGCACGCTCCAGAACGCATTCAACCAAGTTCGATTAACAATAGGTAATTCGATTTTCGATTTCAAACATAGGTAATTCTAATTTCGAACCTCAATAGTGTTTAGCTCATTCGATTCGCATCATATACATGTTATGTGGGTGTACGATAGTTTGACCACATTTTCGTTGCTGGGAATATTCACCTGAAACAGGTTACAGGTCGGTCAAAGCTCCGATTGACATTAGGTACGCATCGCTGCAGCTTTCAGCGAGTAGGGATGTATCGATATCTAATGGTTATCGACTGTTGTTTGAGCAATCGATTACTCGAAATAATTGGATAGGACTCGCGAACTCTAAAAACTGTTTTGGACTGGTCATCAAAATTGCAACGGCGAAGAGAGATCGTTGTGTATTTTATAAAACTTGCATTTCTACATTCGCAAACGAGTTTTCAAATACAGTCAAAACATCAATAAATCATTCGAAAGAGTATCGATAAATTATCGATTCAAAAACAACACACTTGGCATCAACATATCGATTCCCCAATTAATCAACTTACGATAGCCATCCCTTTTATCTCTCGTAGCTATGAAACGTGGCAACATTGCCAGTCGTAGGCACTAAGCCAAAGCTTGCCAAATTCGGACTTGGCACAAATAAACTCGGTGTAGGTGAGCTTAACTACTGGGTTACTGAAGTGCTAAGCTTCACTGTTTTGACAGCAGACTGCAAGCCGTTAATGGTAGCTTTCAAACTATATGGGGAAAGGTCGTTGAATCAATAATGTTGTGTTGTGTGGATACGTTTATGTAAAGAACAGTAATTTTACAATATACATAAATAAAGTACAGACGACAGCAGGTCAACGTATACGAATCTGTCCAATTTTACCGGTCACACATTAACCTACCTCCATTATGAAAAGGTTGAAAATCCATTGCAGAAATTTGACAGATTGTGGTAACTTGATGTACATATCTCATTTTTTTTTTGTCTTCACTAAAATCACTCGATTGCCTATCTATCTACCATTCTATATCTACGCCTTTTACCTAGATTAATCCATTAACATTTTTTTTTTGTTTTTACAGATTCATCGGAAAATATTTAAAAATGCACGTGAAACCGTTGTTGGCGATACCCGTGTGTTTGTTCGGTATCTTCGTATTCTGGATATCCGGGTCAAGCGGTAAGGTGCTATGATTCATTATTGTTTATCAAAAATATAAAAACTGTGACACACAAATATATAAGTAGGTACAGACAACAGCAGATCACGGTACCCGAATCTGTAAAATTTTGCCAATCGAACATTAACCTACCATCATTGCGATAAGGTTGAAAATCTATTGCAGATATTTGACAGACTGTGGTAATTTGATGTGTTGTCATCTGTACCGTCAAGATTCTGGTTATATCCAAATTGGACACAATTCCTTTCGTCTGCATAAGGAAAATAATTTAATACAATTTGCTGTTATTAAGATTATTTTATTTTATTATAATTTTATTTACGGCAATTTGGTGAATTTGGAATTTATATAAAAAAAAATAAGGTTTAGTTTTAGATATAAAATAACCTGTCAATATTCTTTCCTCAATTTTTGTCAGTTATAGGTATTTTCGACTTTGATTGCAATCAAACTATGATAAACAATGAATAAAATAAAACTGTATCTATTATAAGTTACTTTTGGAACATGATCTCTATAGGTCAGTTTCAAAGTCAATTTGTTTGTTGAAGTAAGCCTATTTTAATCAGCACTTTTCTACGACAATTACATTGGATACCCCCCAACAATCATCCCTTTTACAAGCAAAAAAAAACGTGCTAGTTTAAAAAGTTATAACTCAAGAAGGGCTGAACCGATTTAGCTGAAAATTGGTGGGAAGTAACTTAGACCCGGGTCAAGGACATAGCGGATACTTTTATCTCCATACAGATACGGCAATTAGTTCTCTCAGGCTGAAACCGTTGACAAAATCTAGTAATATCATAGAAGAAAATTAATTTCTTTTTCAGGTCTATTCATCCCAAACCTATCAGAACGCTGCTATAGGTGCCTGTGCTACGTGTCAACCCTCTGCCAAATGGGTCACGGCTGCACAGGAGGCTACTGCGGACCCTTCAACATCTCCAGAGTCTACTGGGTTGATGCTGGCATGATAACCCTGCCTGATGATGACCCTGAGAGGAATCATGGTTAATATGCTATATTTAAGGTTGCTTAGTTTTTAGGGAAAATAGGTAAAGTGGTTAAAAGTTTGATTCTCATTGGTCCGTCTTCAAATAAATATTAGACACCACTTGTTTGTAACAGTTTTTTTTTAATCTTTTAGCTAGCAGAAGATACATTATGAAGTTTTTATTCTTTGGTTAAATTATGTAAATTTTAAGATGTTGACACAGGTACTCTTAAAAAATTAACCAAAGCCTATTTTCCTAGACTTTTATAAAAACCTGTGTTTCAGCCTGGTCCGACTGCGCGAGAAGTTATCACTGCGCCAAAAGGATCATTGAAGGATATTTACAGAAATTCGGAAAGGTTTGTAAACAAAATATATATAATTCAAGCGTAAAAATAAAAACCTGAAATACCTAAGTGTTTGCTTTGCGCTCGACTTGGCGGGGGCACTGCCGT
Organism: Heliothis virescens; assembly: GCA_002382865.2. Lineage (NCBI taxonomy): Eukaryota > Metazoa > Arthropoda > Insecta > Lepidoptera > Noctuidae > Heliothis > Heliothis virescens. Next base: position 10,909,092 of record NWSH02000556.1, read on the forward strand.
GCCCCCAAATAAGCTCACGTTTCTACAAAAAGA
>NWSH02000556.1:10909224-10924627 GCA_002382865.2 Heliothis virescens
AGAAGGTTTTCGGACAACGATGATCTAATCAATTCGATTGCAAGTCTCGATGAGTTGGATGTACTTAGATAAAATGGTTCCATTAAAAAAGATGGGTAAGTTTGAAAAAAATATTTGTCATCTTCAACTTACAATTAACTAAAAAAAAATATTTTTTTAGGTCTGAAAATTCCATCAAGAGAAGAGACTAGTGTTGTTAAAGCTTACTTGAGCCGTAAAGAGGTAAACATGGAAAATACATTGCAAGTTTTGTACAAGCAACGCGAGGCGTTCAAAGATACATATGAACTTTTTGCATCTGTGGCGACAATAGGATGTAGCACTGCAGTGTGCGAATCTACGTTTTCAACTTTAACTGCAATTAATAGGCCTCAAAGGCTGTCAATGGGTCACGAGAGAATGGCTGGTATGGTATTTCTGGCCTTTGAAAAAAATAGAACAAAATCAGTTGATTTGAACGAAGTTCTTCGCATTTTTAATAACATGGCGAATCGTAGAATTCATCTGTTTTAAATATTTTTATTATTTTGTGAATTACTATAATAACTTTGCAGAAATAATATAATCTAAATGGTATTTTTAGTTGTATCTATTTACCTCTATCAGCCCATCCTACAATTAATCTATCTTTTATCTATCACTTTACGTGACAGATTTAGGAGCCCGTGCTTCGATGGCACATCCTTTTTTTTTACATCCGCCCTACCTGCACCCAATGTTGCCCTACTTCAAATCCGACTCTAGCTACAGCCCTGGCAAGGGAGCAAGGTAGACAAGTGACATGAATGAATATTCAGACTGCACGTGTTGAAACTTTAATGAGGAACCACCTCTTGAAAACCATAAGCGAAGGAATTTCATCCCACTGATTTTTAGGGTTCCGTACCCAAAAGGGTCCGTACCCGTAAAAAAACGAGACCCTATTACTAAGACTTCGTTGTATGTCTGTCTGCATGTCTGTCTCCAGGCTTTTTCATAAACCGCGATAGCTAGAAAGCTGAAATTTTCACAAAGTATGTATTTTCCTTGCCGCTATAACAACAAAAACAAAAAATTAAAAAAAAAACAAATATTAAGGGGTTCCCCATACAATAAACGGACGGTACGGAAACCTTCGTGCACGAGTCCAACTCGCACTTGGCCGGTTTTTTAGAACGAGCGGGAAGTTTGGGGTTCGTTAAAAATATGGATGTCGTATGAACTTTTTAAGTGGGCACGTGTCTTTTTTGCAAGCGAAGGTAGTATTATGTCATGTTCCTTATTTTTAGATTACGTTCAGAGATAGGAGGACAGAGGTAAGTCCCAATTTTTTCTTATAAATTGCTTGAGTCAAATTCCAAGTTAAAATTATTTATTAAAACCGGGCTTATTAAATTAGCACCTTCAAACTTCAGTAGATAAATGGGCAATAGGACACCACCTTCTAGTAGAGATGAAAAGAAATACGGTGATGCCAGCAACAAAACTATCTAACCACAAATACTTATACAAAGTCTACCGATGTTGTTGTCTTCCCAGCAACACCGTTAACTATCCAAATAATGAAAATGAAAACATGAAGAAACATCAGTTCACAGCGATTCCGATCTCCTTTCACCAAACAAAGACCAACTTAACATAGAAATTCTATTCAAAAGTGCAAATAATTTATCTTAATCTAAACAACTTATCCAAAATAACTCTGAACATAAAAGTCTTTAACATACTACCAACACATTTAGAAGACCGAACTACACTCAGGATAACATTAAAACAGAAGATATACAATCTCTTTGGTGTAGTTTACCAAAGACAAAACAAGTGGGCGCGTAAATCGTGAACTGTGTTGTCTGTGGAGTTGAGGCAATTCTCTTGTTGGCGCGAAATCAGCGAGGAACATGGCCGCGGTTTGATGGCTTGATACTTTATTATGTGTTTAATTATAATGTAAGACTCTTATAGCAGTACATTATTCATACGATTTAATTTATGTAAACTACCTTTTCCTGCGGTTTCATCTGACTAAGGGGAACTTTTTCGCATTCCTTGATTAGGACAATCCGTTGTTTTGTTTGACCAACAGTTGGGGAAAAGGCTAATTAATGATGATGTTGTAACCACATCCCAAAGCAGTCAATTTGCTGCTATGGATACTTAGGCCCATTTACACCGACAATATAAACATCAGGTCCTTTAAAAAAACGGTTTTCTTTAGAAAATGAACTTTAACATTTATAATAAACTGTGGTTTTTATAAAATTGACATTTAGGTATGTTGTCGATGAACTTAGGCCTAAGACAGACATACTAACTTTCTCATATACTTTTAAATACAGGCAAATCTAAGATTAATCATTGTTTATCTGCTGAAACTTAGGTTATAACAATTTGAAATACCATCTTCTGTAACACTATGTTTTAAAATACTATACATAACAAACATTTTACTACAGAAAAAAAGAAAACAAGAATATCTCCCGCCAAAAAATGTTCTCTAAATAAAATACTGCAATACTTTTTGCCCGCCATTTTCTCTTCCTCATTATTTTGAACAAAATAAGCAAAAGTATTTGTTCACGCATCCTCCTTTCTCTTTGGTCCTACATGTCACATAAATTAACAACGCATGGTAAAAACGAATAAAAATTAGACGAAAAGCCTCAGAAAAACATTATTCATAACTTTAGACATATTTGGGTGAGTTTTGTATGTCCAGTTTTTTTATGTAAATTTTTTGCGTTTGATTTTATTCAGCGGTAGAATGCTTCGTGAAGTGTGAAATTTCTGTTGAAAATTTGAAATTTATAAGTATAACATAAATACAGCGATGTGTGTTATTGTGACACTTTTTTTTCTCATTTTGTGTGTTTTTGGTTTTTGTTGTAGTGTGCGTATAGCTACGCGAATAAATGCAGGTAGGTAGTTTCTTTTTTCTTTAAGTACGTACCTATTGCGCGGGATACAAATAATCGAATAACTTTATAAGTTTTATAACACATATTTAGTCATTTATAAAAACTTAAAATTCATGGTAGCTATTACGAATGGTTTTTATTATAATAAGTCTGCATTACAAAACGATGAATATAGCCCTTTAGCCATTTTTGAACCGAAGATTTAGAGCCATTTTGTACTAATTACAAGTACCAACTGATTGACTTGATACTTATTTAGCATTCAAATTGTATGATAATATAAAGTGATTTACAATTCTCATCCAATGTCTCAAGTGTAAAATTCTAAACATTCCGTATTCAAAAATTCCCTCACCATAGACACTTGTGTCAGCGTTTTTGAACGAACAGACTTGTGTTAGCATTTTACAAAGTCCGGTTTCAGTACTTGCATCGAAACGTCTAGAATTTTGAACTTGTTTTACAACTGAGTTGTGTAAAACGTAGGTATATTGTAGTGTAGAAGTTTCTTTGTAAAGACGAATTGGATCGAAGACAATGTGAAAGTTATACTGCATCGCCTATTCCCTTGATATTCTAAACTTAGTTTATTTTAAGACTAACATTATTGTAAAGGGTAACTTACCTACGAGTGTGTCACTTTAATAACTTTACCGCAGTAAAGTTGGTATTGCAAATGCTTCGGAGCCACATGGTTATTTGACTAGAATTGTAGGTACAGACGCCAGCACAGAAATCTAACTCAATCTGTAAAATTTCTTCAATAGATTTTCAACCTTATCACAATAGTAGAATTAATGTTTGATTGGTAAAATTTGACAAATTAGTGTAGGTTGACCTAATCTCGTCTGTACTTAGGTACAGACAACAGCAGGTCACAAGTATCCGAATCTGTCAAATTTGAACTGTCAAACATTAACCTACCTCTATTGAGATAAGGTTGAAAATCTATTGCAGAAATTTGACAGGTTGTGGTAACTTGATATGCTGTCACTGTACAATGTTTCATAAATTCACAACCTAACTACGTAGCTCATCACAATCATGGCCCATCGTGTACCTCTCACAGAGCGTCCAACGCCAGCCAATTCACAAAACACTCCATTACCCCCAAATTAACAGCGTAATAGTCAATTCATCAGTCTTTGTCACATATTACTGGGCCGCCATTTTGAAACGCTCCGTTCCCTCGTATTTCACGCAAGGGGGCGACATACTGTGAAATTATATACACCTACGTGACATTTATTTATTTATTTATTTTATTTATTTATTTAAGGATCTCCAACAAAAGATGTACACAGAACATGATAAAGTACAGACGACAGCAGGTCAACGTATACGAATCTGTCAAATTTTACCAATCAAATATTATCCTACCCCCTATTATGATAAGGTTGAAAATCCATTGCAGAAATTTGACAGATTGTGGTAACTTGATGTGCTGTTGTCTGTACATAAAATAGAAAAAGGTATTAGGCAGGTGTACTCTCTCACTTACAGGAGACCACAGCATTCACATAAAATGGTTATAACTAAGCTAACAATGTTAGTTACCTACAATAAAATAAATTTAAAATAAATTAAATAAATTAAATTAAATGGAGCATTTAAACAACAGGAGCCACAAACTAATCTAAAGTCTGCATATGTACGCGCGGGGGAGCCAGTACAACCAATAGATAATGATAGCGTAGGTGCTCATGTTCAGACAAAGTAGTGTATTGTAATTTGGCTAATTAAATATACCTACATTTTTTTACGGCAAAAATTACAAAAGGACAGAACCCTAAAAACTTTTCAATGTTTTACACGCAGTTTTCATCACATTGTTAGGTACTCTACAAAATTCTCAAACACAAGCATTAACTTGACATACTGGCAATGTCATGTTCAGTTGGTTTAATGCTCTAAACTACGTAAATTCTTGGAATGAAAAACGAGATCTATCTGCAAAAACATTTTTGAATAATGACCCTATTTTGATGGGCCCGTTTTTGACGAAAACGGCTCATTTTGTAAACTCGTTTTGTAAAACGATTTTCCGAGAAAATTACGTGCAGAGATTCTATTTAATTAATTACATATTTTAACATGGTGTACTGAGATATCACTTTACATGTAAAGCTTTAGAAAATAACATAATAAAATTATCGATAAACGTATTAATATACAAACAGCCATTAGTGGATCTTTGAAGAACAATAGCTATTTGGTTATTCCTAGAAATCTCACTGATATGAGAATCGTTTTCAAGGAATTTTCCATGAAAATTGGAACAAAGCTTCAAAAACTAATTGACATGAAAAGCATATTGTTTCTGCGGGATCGTTCGAAAGAGATAAGTATGTATCTATCGCGGCCCTGGTACACAATGGGGTCCAGGAGGAACATGGTGATTTTTAGTCAGTAAGCCTGCCACTCCCTCACGCTGCACCTACGGTGAGAGGGGTAATTTTAATGATTTCCCAGCAAAAAAGATCGTATTGCTGATTATTTTCCCTAGAACTTACATTATTCAAAACCACTTCAAGTTAAGTATTTCTACAATGTATAAAAGTAGGTGATCAAATGAGAAATAATGTAGGTACAGACAACAGCAGGTCAACGTATACGAATCTGTCAAATTTTACCAAGTGAACATTAACCTACCTCCATTGTGATAAGGTTGAAAATCGATTGCAGAAATTTGACAGATTGTAGTAACTTGATGTGCTGTTGTCTGTACCTTGCATAAAATCTAACACTCTACAGAATTTTGTTCCAACTTTGTACTACAGATTCCAAAACCCACACAAATGACATTTTAAATAAGTAAACAAGACCAAGCTTACCTAAAAGCAGGGTTAAGCAAGAAATACATACAAATGTGAAATCTGGAGAAAGTACCAGGTTATCACGTAAACGACTCCAGCAGGGGTCATTGGAGGTCCGGACAAATAAGCATCGGATGTAGGGACCATACAATGTAGATGCTTTTTGAGACAAATCCCGGTTTTATTTTGTTGTGATTTTATCTACAATGCTGAAAAAACGTATCTTGGAATTTAAATATTTTCGTGATATCTAAGGGTTGGTGGAATATCATTCCTACATAGATAAATAAGTATTATATAGTATTATGTAAAGTATGTTAAATTAATATTAAAGCTACTTTAATTGACACGCAAAGTATCAAAAATTATCTTATTGATTGAATATAGGAAATCAAAAAATATTGTTTTATGTTCCGAGTTACGTTGTTCACTTTTTTTATTGAACTTACGTACTTTGTAAACTATCATGTTTATACTTAATTAAATTATAAATAGGTCTGTACTTGAGATAAAATCAAAACAAATTGAATGTAAAAAGATGGTACATACACTAAACAGTTTCCCCAACGTAAAAAAGGTCTTGTCACCCCAATTTTAGGTGGCGCCGAGATTAAAGCCGAGCATATTATAGGATATCACAACATTCACAACTGTTGTCCGCTAATAATACTCGCCTCTGCCGGGATTTCGCGCCAAACGACCAAAATGGCGCCAAAGAATCTCCACATTACAAAACTGGACACAGAAAATAACCAAACCCCGCCAAAATTTACCCGGGAAAATATCTTGATTAAAATAAAAGGTATAAATTTTCAAAAAGGAGTGCACTGCCCGGGAATCGAACCCGGGTCGCAAGAATGGGAATCTTGCATGATACCACTACACCAGCAGTGCGCTGTTGCACAATGCTAAAAATAGATGTATGTGCCGATATGCAATATAATGCACAATTTCTCTTCTCAGTAACTGCAGTATTTTACAATGGAATTCTGTTATCGCTTGAGTGGCTAGTAGCTGCGGTACCCAGCTACTTATTCAACACTTCATTGAGTGGATTCTGCATAAATAGTTTCTTAACTAGTATTAAACAGGAGATTTTGTTCGTTTAAAGGCGCTAACCACAGAAATAGGTACTTCTTTAAAATATCTATGGCGCTAACCTAAGATCTGTATGTAGGATGTGAAAATAAAATATTCTTTCGTTGGATAGTATAATTCCTTACAGGATTGCTTTCTATATTTGCATACTCCAAAGTTGTTTTATACCAACTGAGTATGAGTATGAGTGAGCTAGGATTCTCAGGAACTGTGGTAAAACTGCAAAACCCGAATGATTGCGAACCGCTGTCGGGAAAAGGGCGCGGGAAAGGGCGCCCAAAAGAATCTATCAGGAATTCAGGACCGAATGACTTAAAAACTCTACCTTTTTACAAAAGTTGTATAATAATCTTCAAAAAAAACAGCTAATAATATCAAGTTTGAAGCGCCCTTGACCCAGTTTAACAACCAGTAGTGACCAGCATGAAAACAAACCACCGAACAACCCTTAAGGAAAACAAGATGACAACCGTAAATAACTAACTTTCCCTAACTTTTCAGCGACTGGTAAAAGACAATAAACTATGCATGTACTTCTGGATATCAAGTAATTGTCTTCCAAGCGTACTTGTAGCAATTATTTATTTTTCTATATTAATAAAATAGGACTTTATCGTCATATCAGATCAGAAAACATTTTTTGGATTGTGGAAAACTTTAAATTTACACGGAATCGTTCGAATGACACTCTCCCGGTTACCCAGAAAGCTTACCTCTATCTAGTTTTCCAAAAAACTCTTATGGCTTTTGTAGTTATTAAAGAAAACACCAAAACATACTGTCTAAACAGGAGTTCGAAAGCAAAAGACAATCCTATCAGTGTCAAAAAACCATTTCATAGACTACCCCTAACACCCTTACCTATTGTCCTAAGGTAAAGGCACCTATGTTGGACGCGGACCCGTCATGAACATTTTTTGGATTTACCTTCAAAATTAAGCAAACGCTCAGTATTATTTTTCATTATTATATAGAAATAATTCATTGAATATGAACTATTTTCCTTGACCCTTCCTTATGAGTGATGGCTATGTTTTTTATAAACGGTAGATTTTGTTCTTTATCAGGACTACTTTTAAAATATCTATCTAGAATAGGTATGGCATATGATCATTTTATTAGAAGAGTATTAAAATTCTGGCTATGGGTACCTTACAGACTTACGTAATAGATTATCTTTATTTTTCGAATTTACTTACGTACAGTCGACAGCAAGTCAGTATACCCAAAATCTGTCATATCTGTCAAATTTTACCAATCGAACATTAACCTTTCACTATTGTGATAAGGTTGAAAATCTATCGCAGAAATTTGACAGATTTGTGTACACTAACTTGCGTCTCTACCTACTACAAAAAACCTTCTTTTCCTTTCAAACTTTTTCCGCAATTTATCCTCTTCTCTAAAAACTATTGATTATATGAAAAAAAAACAATAAACAGTCAGTACTTTTACGATATAACAAAGTTTTTCGTCCTTGCAATTTTCGCGAAAAACAGCCTCAAAAAAAATACAAAACCAAGTTGCAGAAAAAAACATAAATCCTTCTATCTTTTACAAGGCCATATGCATTTAAACCACCGTCTGTACAGTCGAGAATTCTAGAAATCTTTCCAAAGACAAAAAAATGCAACAATATTTTATTTTATTTGAGTGACAAGAGAAGTTTAGCATAAACGCCCACTATGTATGCAATGGCGGCGCGTTTTCCCGCCAAACCGACGAGTTTTTCTTTTTACATTATTTTTCTGTTTGTAAATGAATTTAATATGTAATCGTGTCGGGCTGGGTAAATGGTGCCTAGAACATAGTAGTATGCATAATGTTATTACGTTTGTATGTCAGTATACAAGATTTTTTTAGTATCGCGGTTCTGCGTCGGTCTTTTACTCGACTGCGCCAAATGAAGGGTTATGTTGGATGTTGTGCGAATGTAAGGTTCCAATTCTTTTACTATACGCCTCCGCCTGAAATATCTAAACTATAAAATTATAAAACGATTATTTTGACGGTGCTAACTTCAGGAGGATTCCGATTAGGACAAACTAATGTAAGATGGCCCATTTATTGAGAAAATGGCTATAGACTATCTTTTACTTGAGTTTTTAAATAAATAGCTTCCGCCAGCAGTTTCACCCGCTTTCCAGTGAGAACGACTGCGCGCACCCGGATAAAAAGCCTATAGCCTTCCTCGATAAATGGGCTATCTAAAACTGAAATATTTTTTTAAATCGAACCAGTAGTTCCTGAGATTAGCGCGTTCAAACAAACAAACTCTTCAGCATTATAATATTAGTATAGTATAGATATAAGAATATAATACTCACAAATGACTTTCCAGGCCAAGTAAAGAAAGTTAGCAGTTCATATTACAACTCCCTCTATGGTAGTTTTCTTCAACCTGGTAAGTTATCTACAAGCAAGATTTCTCACTAACTTCAGCTGACAACGCTTTTCAGGAAAACTTTTCACAACATTGAGCCAGAGGGCGCCACATCCACAACTGATCCTGAAAAATCGTTTAAACTATAACATTCAAATATGAATTGAACTTAGTAATTAATTTATATTTTTTATGAAATTATTTCAATAAAAATAATAAATAAATGATATGAAAATGTCCGCTTCGAGCGCTAAAGTAGCTACGCACACGCGCATGCGTAATAGCGGTCCTTATTTTTCAATGTCCAAAAAATTCATGAATGACGGCAATCACAACCTATCGCCAGTAGTATTAATATAATTTGTAATTTTAATGTTAGAAAATGCTAGTTTTAATCACATATACTAACGAAATTGTACCAATTAGATAGTGTTCTGCCTAAAAAGCAGTGGAATTGGATTATTCTATGACAATAAAATACTAAACTAAATCGGTGAGTACAATCTCTTTATTTTGATGTTTTTATTACGGAATAAAGCATGTTACGCAATGGTCTGGCATTTATTCTGCCTAGTTGAGCAAAAAGGTTAGCAAGGATGCTTAATTTCTGGTGTTAATTTATTCGCTTCCTATTGGTGTTTCGCGATTTCCTTGAAAACAAAACTGCGGTAATTTTATCGATTTGACACTTTCGCCCCAATATAGTTATTGTGGTCGGTTTCTATGCGAACTCATCATTAAAATAAATCAATTCTTGTATCATTAAGGCCGCAGACATTAAGGTCAGAATCAAGGTCTAGTACAAGTAGGTTCTCAGTTACTGAATCAATATTTTATTCTATTTTTGTTCGCTAAAGTTATGTAGATTACATATTTATTTAGGTCAATAAGATTGAGGCAGAGTGTCGTTCATGCCGCATAAGTAGACAATACTTTTTTTATTAGGAAGAACATGTGCTCCTTTACGAAAACATATTGATATTGGTACTTCATGCAAAGCTAATCCGGGGTTCATTTCATGTTCCGGATTATCAAACAAATACAAAAAGTAGTAAAGATGTTTTTTGGAAAGTTAAAAAAAGCAGCTTTAAGCCTGGTCCTATTCAAAACCATAAACTTTTTGTTAATATATCAGAGATAAATTCTTAGGTAGTATTAACAAATAAACATCATTCTTGAAACGCTGAATGAACAATAATGAACATGGATAAATTTATCACTATTCTCCAAATTAATAACCGGTTAAATCCAGTATCCCTTAATTAAGATGTAATTAATTAACGCGCTCGCCGCCGAAAATGCGAATTTCTTTACGATGTCACTCAAAACATTAAAGTGATGGGCTGAGGTTAGGAAAACCTATAATTAATACTCCATTCGTCCATGAATTTATGAATTTGATACGTATTTTTTAAGAAGCAAATAATAAATTCAAATGTAATGCCGCAAGGAAGTGTCCTTGGCCCATTTTTATAAGTGCCTTAAAAATACGCATTCGACTTTTGTAGAATGTCAATAAGACAAGTATAAGCCAGAGTGGTTGCTTTTTGATGAGGTTCCGTAAGGCTACTTCTGGTCTCAATGATCGTGATTTGTGTTGACATAAAAAAAAAAATATTTAAAATTATTTCGTGGACCGTGAGATTTTTGTGGGCTTGAAATCTTTCTTTTGCGTGTTCATTCTACTAAGTATAAGACATTTATTTCTTTGCGTACTTAAGCTTTGTCATGTAAATACAAAACAGTACTAAGATACGAAATGAATAATCAAGAAAAATTATATACCTACCTCTACCTCTTCCAGAAAATGACTTCGAAAACAAACAAAGTATCTCCTTCATCGAGCAAAATGTCTACCAGCCCCTTTCCTTACACCTGTGAGCTTTGTGGAGCTGAAGGCCTCACGGACGAAGGCATGAGGTCTCATACCTTAGAGGCCCATGTGAATGGGAGGCCGGAGTGCCCGTTTTGCGACTGTGCGGTCCCTCAACCACAGTTAGTCGGTCATGTGCAAAAGGCCCATCTGCATTACCTGACTCCAGAAAGGGAACTGATGGCGTTTATTGATGACCAGAGCCCGAGGTAAGCCACAAATGTTTATGATGAACTGACTTGTGTTGCTATTGGCGAAAAAAAATTGTATGGTTGGTATTACTTAGTAAATTATTAAAATGCGCCCTAGCCAAGAATATTGTAATAATGTTCTTCCGATCTTCGTCAATATTTTGTCTTATGAATGATAAGGTTAATTCATCGTAAGTTTCTTCAATCTGTTCCATAACTAGGTACTAACTAAAAATTCTTACGAAAAGGGTACATACCTTTCTATGCAGTAGGTATAGTACTAATAATCGTTGGATCTAAACTTTAACGCAAAGGCATTAACTTTGCGAAGTTTATGGTTGCACTAAAGATACCTGCTTATATTAGTTCTAACTTGTCTAGACTAAAAGTTACGAACTCAAAGTTTCAAATACTTTACGCGGTCCAACATTATAGGTTACGTACTAAAGTAATTTCTGTTCTAGTTTTGACGAAGACTCAAAAATGACGACTACAGACAGCTGTAGCTACAATACGCCGGGTTCTATAAATGGATGGCACAGTCCTGATAACTCGACTCAGTACCACAATGGGGCAATTTCAAAGAATATCAATTATTACAATGGATATCAAGAAAAGGAGAGTTACAGTAGAAGTGAGAAAGAAGAAGAGAAATGTTCACGTTCTCCCAAAAATATAAATCTTGTCAATGGACTGAAAAATATCAATATTAGTAATGGTGTGGTTCCTAAAAAGGCTCAAAGCAGACAAAATTCTCATGATGGTGAGGTCAATGGGATTGATAGAAAAGGTAGGTATTAATAGTTTTTATGATTTCAGAATCTCATTGATTAAATATTTTTATGTGAATCAATTTTATGAGTTACAATATTATTTCTCAGGTGCGATTTCTAGTCCAAGTCATAATAGTTCTGGTAGTTATGAGGGGTCACCTAATAAAAATAAGGTAAACTTGCTTTTGTAGACTTTAGGAAAACTTAGTTTTCTGTTATTAGTTGAGTAATTTAACTGAAATGAATTCTTTTTTTTTTTCAGTTGTCCATGGCTAGTGCCGGACAAGGATCACCTCTTAGGTCTCAATTAGCGTTAAAATTAAAACCAAATACACCGAAAAAAAGTGCTCCTACTCCAAGTCCTTCCGTGCAGGTAATTAAATTTTGAATTTTGCTTTGCCATCTGGAAATATTTTTTTATCTGTCCCGTTTTTGACAATTGGCTCCGTCTGTCATTGTCATGACAAACTGTATTATTTCTTTGTTTACCGCCAAGACTGTTTTTAAAAATATTATCAAAATTTTGGTCTGAAATTGAATTAAAATAGTATCAAATACCAGTGTATCATTAAATTCAATAATTCGAAAATTGTTTCCAGTGTCTATTATGTGATTTTACGTCAACATGTCCGAGAAAATTGGAGGAACATATAAACCGTGCGCATTTCGATCTAACTTCGCCGTCGATAAATGCGAATGCTAACTCGGACAACCCAACTTTGGGGTTGACTAACCCCACACTGACGCTGGACAATCCGACGCTAGCGTTGAGTACGATGGCCATGTCTCCGGGGCCTCACAGCTCGTCATACCAGTGCCCGATATGTGAGCGGGAATTTTCGCACGCCAACGAAATCGAAGTGCATGTCAATGTAGAACATCGAGATATTTTAAGTCCTCAAAAATCTGTGAGTAGCTTCATTTGTGAATGAATCTTTTATAAAGAACTTGTTCATAAATTCCTCAAAAAACCTGCATCAACCAAACAGTACTTAAGTAAGTTTGAAAGTATATTTTTTTAATGAAGAATCTGACAAAATATTCCCATTCAACTCCCAAAAATCTAATCATAAAGCCTACCTTACTAAAAGTTCTCATTAAATTGTCTCTTTTGCTAAGTTATAGGTCTAATTTAAATCAACATAATTACAATACTATCCACTACCACTAAGTTACATTTCCCATTCCCAGGACCAAGTAGACAATGCGTCATGCAACGAGGATGTGGTGATGATGGAAGAGAGTCCTGTGAGCAACTGTCCAGTGTGCTGTCAGCCGCTGCCACTGTCACAGCATGAACTGGTGAGATCTAAAATTATCTTTTTTATACTTATAGATAGAATAACAACCTAAACCTATCTATAGAAGTTCAACCTAAAGTTGTCTCTGCCCACTCAGGTAGCTCCACCAAAGCAGAGAAGTCTTTAAACAACTTATAGAAGTTCATTATCCAAACATCTTGTCTCTGCCTGTTTAGTAGTATCCATGAGTAGAGAAATTCTATTACCTACTTGTTTAAGGCATTGAACATCATATATCCTAGACAGAATATAGAAACTATTACCTATTTGTCAGACAGTTCAAGGTGTTAAAAACTTCCCTGCACCTCTTTGGTGGAGTCTAGGCAGAGAAATATAAGGCTTTTTAGGGTGTTATCAAACCCACCAACAAAATCAACATCTTTCTTGTTATGGTTGTCATGGAAACAAAAACTTTTTCAATCATATAATAAAGATGATAATATTGCTTTTGATTTTTGCTAGACTTTAACTTTAAGCTGTGCATTTAAACAGTTTAAAAAATTTGCTATCAGATCCAACACATAGAGGAACACTTTGAAAGAGGGGAGGAGTGTGGTGCTACATCAGGCCTGTCAGCTGCCGAGAGGGAAGCTCAGAGGAATAGAGAGGAGCACGAGTTCCAATTACTTAGGGTAACATATTAATAATAATCGATAGATGATACAGTGCCCTCTTTTATTGCACACTAGCTGACCAGATAAACTTCGTATCACTTACCTTTATTTATTTTTTATAATCATATTTTCTCATCGTTTAAACCTTCCCTCGATCTGTGCAAACATTTTAAAACCAAAATAAGCCCGATCGGTCCAGCCATTCTTGAGTTTTAGTGAGACTAACAAACAGCAATTGATTTTTATATATATAGATTTAAAAATAGTGTTTAAATAAAAAGCTACTATTTTCGCATCTCCACTTTATTTAGCAGAATACTCTGTAACAAAAAATACTATAGTTTTTATTTGAACCAGTTACAGCATTTCAATAGGACATAGCTCGGTTGCATTTATTGTATTGTAGACTTATATGCCAAAGTCTCTCTGTCTATAGGTTATGCGATTACCCTAAAAACGGCTCAACCAATTCAGATGAAATTTGGCTCAGACATTTTATATCCAGACTAGCTTCCGCCAGCGGTATCCACCCGGATAAAAAGTAGCCTATTGCCTTCCTCGAAAAAGGGGCTATCTAACCCTGAAAGAATTTCTCGAATCGGACCAGTAGTTCCTGAGATTAGTCAGGGTGTCCACATTCTGGAAAGTCAGGGAAAGTCAGGGAAAAGTCAGGGAAGCTTAAGGTGGTCAGGGAAAGTCAGTGAAATTGAGGGGAAAGGAGAGAAAGTCAGGGATAGTCAGGGAAAATTGAGATTTTTTCCCAGTGATTGTAAAATGAGGGATTTTGTATGGGAGATAGTTTTATGTTGATTCAACATAAAACTATCTCCCATACAAAATAAACAAAAACTCAAAACACAATCTAACTTAAAACTATAAACCAAAAATTTGTCTCCTACATACACATTCCCTCACATAAGTGAGTGACTACCCTCGTATGATAAAATAAAACCCTGTGCTCGTACCACTTACCAGGTAGCTACAGACCTATGCTATCTACATTATGTCGACCTGTTTGTCACAATGTCAACAATGTCACAACTTTATCTGCAACAATCAAATAAACAACCCTGACCCCTACGACCGCTGCAGATCCCAAGTAATCACGAAATCCCTAATAATAAAGTTTTCTTTCATAGTCAAATTTCTTCGCGAACTTACGTCGTTTCCTAAATTTAAATGTATAATTATTTACAGCCCCTGTCTACACTCCTAAATGACAAGTTCTTCACACAAGCACTAGATCTTTTTTCATCAATCCTAACTTGATCAGGCCTTGCATTCGGTTCAGTTCCTCTCTGGTGATGACCAACGTGACTCTGAGAAATATTTTGCTTGACTGGTTTCTTCTTTAAACTTAAATTTTGTACAAGGTTTTCTGAAAGAAAGGTGAAAGATTCTTACCCAACAGAGCTCATACTGCTTGTACGTTTCTATTTTTCGAATCAAATCTGACTTCG
>NWSH02000556.1:10938912-10956293 GCA_002382865.2 Heliothis virescens
AAAAAAAACTTCCTTCTGTAAGCTTCAAAATTTAATAGAATATAGTTTATTTATTGGTAATCATGGAAAAAAATTGCCAGGCGATTTGAGTAAGCAGAAGTATCTGCCAGGCGACTCGAAAGGTGCATAGAAATAGCTAGACGTGAAATAATTGTATACTCCACTCCACAAATTTCTAGCCTTACAGGCCGACCGTTAGTCGGAGGGTTCACTACCTCTTGGGCTATTAATAATTTGGCACATCGGAGTTCCTAAAGGGATTGAGTAGGTAAACATAAAAATATAATAGTTTTTTATCGAAAAACGGTGCTTTTGATTTGTTTAAAACTTTTAAATGTATTAAGCACGGCTTAAACACGCTGTTTCCATTTTTAAATGCCTAAATGTAAATTTTATGTTTTTCTTTGTAACATTTTGATCGATTTTTTTATGTGTTTTTGCAATAATATCTGGTGTAATGTAATTTATAAAACAGCATAGCACTATTTGATATTGTTGCAAAAAATATATATTAACCCTTTAACCGCCCACCTTTTTATCAGTTGGCGTGCTCCCAGCGCCCGGCACGTGGAATTTAACATTCGAAAAAAAAATGTTTTTTTGGCTTAAACATCGTAATACGTTCAGAAATTGAAATAAAAAACATAGGGTTTTTTGTCGGAAAAATCCGACTCTGGCGGAATAAGCCCGAATTCGTTTGTCGGATAAATCCGACTCAGGCGGTGAAAGGGTTAAGAACCATTAAAATGTTACAAAAAAATGAAATACAAAACTAAAATTACTTAAAATCATGATTGGCTTAAAGCATAACGATTAAAATTTAAATTCTACTTTGAACCTTTAATATCTTGTTAATTATGTCAATTAATATAAAAATTAACAAATTTTCTTCTACTTTATATCGTCTTTTTCGTTATTTCGTCTAATAAGTGTTGTTTGACCAAATTGTTGTTTAAGTGGTTAATAATTGTTGTAATATATTATTTCTAGTTCTATTTTATGGCTTTTGGGAGTTTGTTTTATTTTGAATCTACCCTTTTTATTTTAAATTTCAATTTTAAAAAACAACGAATTTTTTTTTCCGACTATCGGTTCTGTAAACTATGATTTTTAAAGGAATTTTGCTAAATCTTTCAATAAGTGGTTTGAAAATAACTTACTTACCCTATTTACTTGTAAATATATTTTCTTTTCACAAAATAAAACAAACTCCAAAAAACTAAAACGATAGTAAAAATGTATAAATTTTAAAAAATTGTGACCTAAACGGGTATTTTCTTTACTAATTGGTGTTATTGAATGTCGGGAACAAAGTGATTGATCGGTGAATGATAATAAAAGTGACGGCAAATGGCTTGCAAATGTTATGTATTTATTGTCAAACAATTTTAAATATTGTAAGCAAAAAAGCTTAAAAATATTTTGATTTTCTGTTTGTAAAAAAAATTTTGTGGTGTCAATCTTTTGTCTACAGTTCCAATAATGTAATTCTTTGAAAAATCATCGAAATTTAGTTTATCCCGATTTTTTTAACAACTGTAGACGTATATTGTAATATTTTTTTTTTTCAATAATTTTGAGCACCAAAATCACTGCTTTTGAACCCATATTAAAAATTAGAAAAATGTAAAATAATTTCGACTATCTTAACCCTATCAGTGTAGCG
Organism: Heliothis virescens; assembly: GCA_002382865.2. NCBI lineage: Eukaryota > Metazoa > Arthropoda > Insecta > Lepidoptera > Noctuidae > Heliothis > Heliothis virescens. Next base: position 10,940,579 of record NWSH02000556.1, read on the forward strand.
TATATTTAGTCGAAAGTGAAGGATATTTTATTAATAAATATATACTAACGATGCATACAGTCAATAGTTCCATTAGGTACAGTTAACATAATAGGCTACATTTATACAGGCTGGCTTATTTATTTTAAAATAAGAATAATATATTTTCTCTTTGTCGCTACTTTGATGATGACGATATTCTGTTATCCCATCGTCAGGGACATACGGCTCGCAGAAGGATTTTCCATTCTTTTCGATCTTGAGTAGAGTCCAGTTGCTACTATGATAATGTCTGTCGTGTCGGATGTCCGTCCCATCGCGCTATGAGAGTGAGGGAATAGGGAGTGCACCTGTGTCTGCGCAAATGCTTGTGCACTATAATATGTCCTGCGCAGCTGGCTGATCTCCTTATATGAGAACAGCCGCCGTGGCCAGAAATCTGCTAGGACGCCGTTGTTATTAATTATTAATGTCTGTTATTTTATTTATTTTTTTCTTTTATAATTAAACCAGGTGTCTTATTTTTGACCCAGCTGATATCTACAGGGCTGTCCAATGACGATTTGATCCCAAAAGTCCTTTGAGACGTGAAAGATAGACACGACGACATACAGAGCGAATACTTTGTAGTAGTTTTAAACGTTGCATCGATTAATAAAAGTAGTACTCTTATTTCACTCGATAGACGTGAAGTTCTGTGATGTAAATAAAAAATCCTGTTAAAAATCTCTTCTTCTTCTTTTCCTTTGCCACTTCTCATCATTTGGGGTCGGCTCTCCTCGTTAATCTTCGCCAGGATGCTCTGTCCTGGGTTGTCTGTGGATTTATTTGGGAGGCTTTTAGGTCACGGGTCACAGTGGACAACCACGTTGCAGGCGGTCGACCCCTGCCCTTCTTCTTTTCGGGGTTTGCTAGGGCTCTTTTTACGGCATGCCCATGTCCTCTGTTAACAATCTAACAGATCAAATTAACTAAGTCAGCCTGAATAGTACAATGTAGGCGTATAGAGGGCGTTCGTGCGAGTAATAGAGACGTGATACATGCTTTAGTACAAATCGCTAAGGGTAAGTGCGGGCTGTTACGTTTAATTAGTTGTATTTGTATTGTACCTTAGTTACGAGTATTTAGGTAGGCGCCGATGTGTATTGACGATCTCATTTTTAAAAGATATTTTTTGTAAAACATGAATATACAGCAAAATGCGTGAAAAATTACGAATAATGTGAAAACAAATTCTAAAACAATATGATCCTACGTTTTTCGCGGATCATAAATATAACACAAAATAAAAGAAATACTTTTGATGTTAAATAAAATGATTTACTTAATGAAAATAAATAATAAACGCTATATTTCGATTTATTTCAGTTTTCGTCAAAATGAAATCGTCAGTATATTTCGGTGCCTAAATAACCCTAGTCATAGTTAATAACGGAAATGTTATTTGGATAAGTGTTATTTTATAATTTTATGCATATCTTGCAAATAATGTAATAATCTTTGTTGCCTATTTCGCAACCTTTAGATCAAAAAATATCTACAAAATGAGGAAACAAGTCAAAGTACGTGATTAGGTATGCATAAAAATTACAACATAACATTTATCCAAATAACATTTCAATTTTTAATTCAATTAATATTAAAATGCACTCATTCATGTGATATTTACTGAATACTTATATTTCACTAAATCATGTTTTATTCATAAAAGTGACATCGCACATTTTGACATCATAAAAAAACTAAAATATTGAAATAAAAAAATGTATAACATTTTGCCGTGATGTCGAAATGTGCAGTGTTCGTTAAGTAATGATAATTGTAAAAATGCTTACGTTTCACTAATGTATTGATAGATAAACCTGTGATAAGACGTATGTCTAGTCACTACAGTCACTGTTGAGTTTGAACGCTTGCAAAATAACATGAATCTAAATAACCAGCAAAAACTTTAAGGTGTTGCAACCTAATAATTTTCCTGTATTATCGATTATATTAAACACCCAGGTATGATAGTTATAGTCTGGGTATGAAAACCCTGACAAAAAGGGTATTTTTTGGGGGAGGATTGTGCATCCCTATATCCTAGTCGTTTTCTTTCGAACTTTACAGCCACTTTATTCGGCGGCTATACAACAACGATGTATATCAACTTACGACTCTAATACTACTTACTTCTATTATGTACCAACAACTTTAAGTGCCCGTTTGACAGGTTTCAGAAAAAGTTCTAGACAGATCTGACAAATAATGCCATACAAATGTTTTTAATTTTGACTACTTTTTTATGGCATTATTTGTCAGATAGCTATCTAAAACTTTATCTGGAACCTGAGAATCTTCTTTTACCAACAAGTTTAGAATTCCTTATGTTTTATGAAACTACATAACAATAATGAAACTCAGTTTTAATGGTGTTTTGCAAGCGACCAGACATGATGTAACATAAATGGGAGCTGTAATCAGTCACAATGCCTTGTATCGGTAGTGAGGAGCGGGAGCTTCGTAGGAACAGCTAGGCTGTGCTAGCGTGTAATGTTTCTTCAATAAACATATTGTAAGTTACCCAAATATCTGTTTTATTGCTTCCTTTATTCCCAAATTAAAAAATACTTCTCCGGGTACAGGAAATAAATAAAAGGCCCGTACAATTAATTATTACAGCCTGTTTTAATCAATTTATCTTTAATACGTTCTCCACATAAAAATGACAATCGACCGACGCAATTGACCCAAGCCAAACTTCCCGCCAGAATTCCCCGTCGTCCTCCACTGTCAACGACAATCAAAACCATAGATTCAGCATCGACGATAGATGGCCATAACCAAATATAGAATAGAAATTATTAAACCCTAACACAAGTAAAAGTAATTTATTAAATCATCAAACTAGCTTTGCCAGCGGTTTCACCCGCGTCCCGTGGGAACTAAAAAGCCTATAGGCTTTTTATCCAGGTGCGCCGAGTAGCCTTCCTCGATAAATGGGCTATCTAACACTGAAAGAATTTTTCAAATCGGACCAGTACTTCCTGAGATTAGCGCGTTCAAACAAACCAAACTCTTCAGCTTTATAATATTAGTATAGATATCCAAGAATTTCTGTCGTAAAGTCAACTTAGTTTAACCTTGTTATTATAAAGCAATTAAATTCCAGAAAATGCTAATGTCCCACAGGATCCGAGTCCAGGTAATTATGGACAAAAGGATATTTTTTGTGCTCTCTAGAAAAAAAAACATAAAATTATTTTGGTAAAATCTTTATTTTCAAAAAGAAAATGGTTCACAAAATTACAGAGCTGTCATAAGACGTAACAAATAGTTCTACCGTCAGATGTAAAAAGGGCGTATGTGTATCTATACCGAAGATAACTTACGCCCTTTTGACTTATAACCGCAGTGTTGCCTTTTACATGCATTTATATACGAAAATACATAAATATTGCCTTAATTACTCACTGAACACATGCATTACATTCATTCTATTGAATTCGTCTCTTGACGCATATAAATAGTAGTTTCTTAATTAAATACATAAGTTTATGATTTTATTGCCATACATACGAAAATTGATTATCAACATTTTTATGTTTTATTTAATTATAATTTTAATAATGAGTTACGTTCATACTTGCATCATTTTAGTTTGATATCAAGATTTTTCAGAAAAGAGTATTAAAATATTGTTGCAAAATTAATCTCCTTTGTAGTAAATAATACACCGTTTGCTAAACAAAATATCAAACTAAATATGAAGAATTTCAAACAAACTATAATCGAAACAAATTCCGATTCTGATACAACCCTTAAGAAATACGTTGTGATACGGTTACATCACTAGCTTAACTTAAAAACTACTTTGAAAAGAGATTTCCAGTTATTCGAAAAACTCATATTCGATAGCAGTTACTTTTACAATACTTTATTTAATAAATACATAGAAATATTTAACGTACACTGAGTTGCTTTTGAAAAAAGTCATTCTGAGGTAAGTATGTAAAATTTAATTTGATGTGGAAAAATAAGCCCAAAATCAATGTTCTTACATATAAATTAAAATGAATTAGCAATCTGATTCAAAGTATTAAACTGGGTATAACTTTATCAAAATATCTGATGTGATTTTTTTTTCAATTAGATACATTTAATTATTAGAAGGCTTTTTCTACACGACGAGTTTTTTTCAGAATATTTAACAATAATTTATTTAGCTGTATTTTTTCAGAAAGGAAGGTTTCCATGTATCAAATCATGTAGAATCACCTAAAATTAAATGATATTTTCTTGCGTAATATATACTTGATAAAAATACAAATAATNTACAATTAATTATTACAGCCTGTTTTAATCAATTTATCTTTAATACGTTCTCCACATAAAAATGACAATCGACCGACGCAATTGACCCAAGCCAAACTTCCCGCCAGAATTCCCCGTCGTCCTCCACTGTCAACGACAATCAAAACCATAGATTCAGCATCGACGATAGATGGCCATAACCAAATATAGAATAGAAATTATTAAACCCTAACACAAGTAAAAGTAATTTATTAAATCATCAAACTAGCTTTGCCAGCGGTTTCACCCGCGTCCCGTGGGAACTAAAAAGCCTATAGGCTTTTTATCCAGGTGCGCCGAGTAGCCTTCCTCGATAAATGGGCTATCTAACACTGAAAGAATTTTTCAAATCGGACCAGTACTTCCTGAGATTAGCGCGTTCAAACAAACCAAACTCTTCAGCTTTATAATATTAGTATAGATTACCAAGAATTTCTGTCGTAAAGTCAACTTAGTTTAACCTTGTTATTATAAAGCAATTAAATTCCAGAAAATGCTAATGTCCCACAGGATCCGAGTCCAGGTAATTATGGACAAAAGGATATTTTTTGTGCTCTCTAGAAAAAAAAACATAAAATTATTTTGGTAAAATCTTTATTTTCAAAAAGAAAATGGTTCACAAAATTACAGAGCTGTCATAAGACGTAACAAATAGTTCTACCGTCAGATGTAAAAAGGGCGTATGTGTATCTATACCGAAGATAACTTACGCCCTTTTGACTTATAACCGCAGTGTTGCCTTTTACATGCATTTATATACGAAAATACATAAATATTGCCTTAATTACTCACTGAACACATGCATTACATTCATTCTATTGAATTCGTCTCTTGACGCATATAAATAGTAGTTTCTTAATTAAATACATAAGTTTATGATTTTATTGCCATACATACGAAAATTGATTATCAACATTTTTATGTTTTATTTAATTATAATTTTAATAATGAGTTACGTTCATACTTGCATCATTTTAGTTTGATATCAAGATTTTTCAGAAAAGAGTATTAAAATATTGTTGCAAAATTAATCTCCTTTGTAGTAAATAATACACCGTTTGCTAAACAAAATATCAAACTAAATATGAAGAATTTCAAACAAACTATAATCGAAACAAATTCCGATTCTGATACAACCCTTAAGAAATACGTTGTGATACGGTTACATCACTAGCTTAACTTAAAAACTACTTTGAAAAGAGATTTCCAGTTATTCGAAAAACTCATATTCGATAGCAGTTACTTTTACAATACTTTATTTAATAAATACATAGAAATATTTAACGTACACTGAGTTGCTTTTGAAAAAAGTCATTCTGAGGTAAGTATGTAAAATTTAATTTGATGTGGAAAAATAAGCCCAAAATCAATGTTCTTACATATAAATTAAAATGAATTAGCAATCTGATTCAAAGTATTAAACTGGGTATAACTTTATCAAAATATCTGATGTGATTTTTTTTTCAATTAGATACATTTAATTATTAGAAGGCTTTTTCTACACGACGAGTTTTTTTCAGAATATTTAACAATAATTTATTTAGCTGTATTTTTTCAGAAAGGAAGGTTTCCATGTATCAAATCATGTAGAATCACCTAAAATTAAATGATATTTTCTTGCGTAATATATACTTGATAAAAATACAAATAATACTAAAATATATTGTAAGTTTCCACAGACAAGCTTACTAACTTACGTAATTATTATTTTGTTTATAAAATGTACTCTATGGACTTAGTTACCCTGCAATCGTTGGAAGGATACGGTCGGTTGTCTGTGGAAATATTGTTTATGGGAATAGACAGATTAAAAATATTTGAGTTAGATTTTTACAAGATCTATGTAGCTTAAGAAATTCATGTCTTTAATTTTCACATGAAGTTTTAAGTACAAATAGATTAATCGTTGAAAATAACTTAATATTGATTGTAACTATGTCATGATGAAAACTTATAAAATTAATCTACAAAAATCTATCTATTCCACAAGAAAGGACGAAAAAACAAAACCTTTACGAAATACTGGTCGTAAACGTAGGAACTACAATTAGCCGTTAAACATTCGAAATATGAATTTGTGTTTTTTTTTTATTCATAGAGTTATTTGAATTTGGAGAGCGTACGTTTATAAAGGTTGGATTATACTTAGTACACGCCATAGACAAACCTCTTTATCACAGCTGTTAAAATGCATAAACAACAATGCATCGTCCCTTGTAATAAAGCTAAGTGCGAACATGGCTTAGCGGGCAGTCCCATAGCGATGTGGGTTGATTAATATTTCATTTAAAAATGGGACAAAATTATTCAAAAGGTGATGATTTCATGAAATATAATAAAAAAGGCTTATTTATTTAATATTTTTTTCTATATATTTCAGAGAACTAAAAATAAACTATTGTTTTTTTGAGAAATAAAATAATTTTCCAATCCATAACCCAATGGGACAACCCTCATAATCTTAATATCTATGTCTTACGGTAAAAAAGTAACGAGACTTGCCTATGGTCGGTTGCAAGCGAAACTTCACTTCGCCGTTTAGTTAAATGGCTCTGAATTTCCCTAAACCTTCGACGTAGAAAAATAAATAAAATACTTAAGAGAAATACTTACAAATTATAATTAATTAAAAGTTCATTTTATTTTTGTCTGTAGTTGAGTAAAGGATGGGTGGCACTTTAAATTTTAATACACAGACTTAGCTCCAGTTTGTCAGGTTCCAGATAAACTTTTAGATAGCTATCTGGCAGATAATGCCATAGAAATGTAGTGGAAATTAAAAACATTTCTATAGCATGATTTGTCAGATACCTGTCTAGGACTTTATCCAGCCGTTAATTTTGAACACTTCTAAAGTAGAAATCAACGGTGAAATGAGGTCTAAATTATAGATCATTTTTTTTTCATAAGTAAGTAGTAGTAAGTAAGTTAAGTCATACCACACTTAATTCACAAGAAAATAAAACTCTAACACACTATTTAGAAATAATTTGTATTGTTTTCTCAGAAACAATTTATCTAAATTAAAAATACTTTCGGCAAAAGAAAGCTACAATATTTCCGAGGTAATCAAAGTTACTTACCCAACTACAGACAAAAAATGGAGTTATAATTTTGTTGGCCTCAACTTTGGTCCCCGGATCGGATCCGTTCACCTTACATCTATCAGTACAATTTGGTAAGCTAATCTATTCGATACTAACACTGGTTTTACAGTCAAATGTAAACGAGTACGAAAATATTATCCTTTTACAATATTAGTATTGTACGGACAGACATCAAGTTACCACAATCTGTCAAATTTCTGCAATAGAATTTCAACCTTATCGCAATAATGGTAGGTTAATGTTCGATTGGTAAAATTTGACAGATTCGGGTATCGTGATCGTACCTGCTGTCGTCTATACCTATAATAAAAAAAAACACCTCTTAAAAAAATTGTTGGGCTTTGAAATTAGGTATTTTAAGGACCCGCCGAATATTAAAATATTTATTCTACTTGTTTGCGGAGTTAAATAATGATCAAAAGTATGGCCAACACTGGCGATATTACAATTTTCAGGTGGCAACATTTTGTAGAGATATTAAAAAAGGTCTACGTTAGACAAAAAAATCTACAGAAGATAGTATTCCCAAACTGTAAAGTTAATTAAGTAGTCCCAAAGTACTGACAAAAAGCTGTAGTTTTCTAAATAAAACACTAATTTAGGATAATATTCCGTCTCGCTTACTTTAGACGCTTCCACCTCGCAAATTGTCTATACATGCTCGCATTACCAAAAGCGTTGAAGCAACAAAACTTATTTTTATTTATTTTATTATTTGTGCTGTGACTAACCCATGTAATAGTAATCTGTTTTACTTAACACTTTACAAATAATAATAATTATAGATGTGAGGCTATTTTGAAACGTCATAAAGATATGATAATTTAGTATAGGTTCATTTGATTAAATGACGAAGTCTAAAGGAGACCCCAACTTGGTAGGTTCGAAATGACCAAAAATATTAATTGAATTCTTAATAAAAATTGATTTTGAACAAAGTAAAAGTTGACTAAACTGTTCTAATTTGACCCTGAAAGAAGTTTATACCACTTATACATAAGTTAGTCACAACACAATAACATGCGCAAGCGCAGAATTTCGTGTAACTTATCATACTATGTGAGTCGGGTTTCTAACGAACTGTCCGTCATCAATGTCCGAGGGCGCGCCGGTTCAATACATATAAATACATCACATTATACATTTTTACACACTAAACAGCCTTTTTTTGAGTTTTTTTTTATTTCTTTCCTTTTAAATATATTTTTTAACGATACACAAGGAATTATTTTCTCACTTGTAATTTTATTAGAAGTGGGAAAATTATTTCTTTTGCCTTTTTTTGGAGTCTAGGATGTTAGCAGTTTCAGGATAATAAATATAAATACTTATTTAATTTATATTTTAAAGCCTGCTGTAGAGAAAAAAATCTCATCTGCAGTAATATAAGAAAGAGAAACATGTTCTTATTTATTTGTTGAAATTATTTCATTGTTGGGTAGCTACACTATCCCAAGCAACATAGGCTATATTTGTCCCGTTATGGTAAAAATTCCCCTGAGAGACGGGTGAAACCGATGGAAAATAGCTAGTTATTGAAATATTGGTTGTAAATATATAAAACTGCTAATATCCTAGACAATTAACAACATGTATAGAATGTTACTAGTATAGATTCTCGCGAATCAAATCTCCCGACGTTTGTGATTTACGTGAAAATTGTAACAATGTGTAATTTAACTATACTACTATGTCAGACATGCACGTGAAAAGTTTTCAAAAGTGTATATTTTTAGACAAAAATGTGTCTTAACAACTGGATCTTGTTTCGACTAAATAGATTGGAGACCGTTCTCAATATTCTATCTGGCTGCAGTTTTGCTTACCAGAGATAGGAATATGATTACTGCTGATGTCAAAATTCTATCTCTAGTAAGCAAATCAAAAGATAGTTAGAATATTGGGAACGGCCGTATGTGCCATAGTTACGCATATTAGCGAGCTCATTACGAACCAGTCGACAAGAAACCTAGTTATTAATTTTTTAGAGTTTACGTCCAAAATTGGCAAACAAATTGGAACATTCCATTATTGGTACACAAATACAATCAGGATTGAGAACCTCCTCCTTTGGGAAGTCGGTTAAAAACACTTCAAAACCGAACTACATCCATTTACATATATAAAACCAACTTCAAAATCACCTTAGCATGTCTGACTTCTCTCATCATCTCTTCACGCCTTCTCCTCATTGAGGGGTTGTTCCTCATGAGGCTTCTCCACGTCAGGAGTGGGTTTGGCGGAGTTCCAGGGCTGCTGCTCCCCGGAGCCGAAGGTGACGAAGCATAAGGCTCCGGTTATGTAGGTGCCTGCTAGAATGTAGAACACTATCTTCCATTGTTCTGGGGTGTTCTGGAATTGGGTAAAATTGGATTAAATTTTGAGTACAGTGAACTTCAAATAACTTAGCTGCCCCGAAGTTGTCTAAGGGTGAAAGCGTAGTTTTTGAGTTGTGAGTAGCAGAACTTCGGTCGCAGAAAATCTGCTACATTCGGTTTCATACAAAAGTCCTATTTGATTCACACGGCAACGCAAAATGAGTTGTCTTTTTTGTTTGTAACGAATTTCTGCGACCGAAATTCTGCTACTCACAACTCACAAAATTACGCTCGTTTGGCCTAAGCCTAATAGTGCCTTTACTATAGTCAAAATGTATGATCAAGCCACTTTTACAGCGCAGTCGCGAGTCGTCGCTTATTTCCACTTATGCGACTTTATTCCTACTAATGTTAAAAGACTAATATTTTCTTTTCAACTTTGTAAATAAACTTGAAAAGATGTATAACTTTACTTTGGGAATACATTAATTATATTGGTGTAACGTTTTAAAGTATAACATTATGCGGACTTACATTTTCCTTGGTGAGCTCTCCGACCATGAAAGTAGACAGCCAGCCACCGAACGATGACAGCGTATTCGCCATGCCGAAGATTGTACCTAAAACAAATACAATTTTTACTAAACAAACTTGGAATTTTGAAACAAAATTCATAGTGGACTACTGAACTTAATTTGTCTGTCTATTCTCTGCCTCACTGTTATATACCACCAGGTTACGTGGTTATTCATTCATTCTTAAATGGATTAATGTTCAAAACATAGGTTTCTTTTCTAAACATAATTAAACAATTTTACTTTAGGATAAGCCCATGAAAAACCCCTATTCATCACCTTAAGAAATTACTAAACCGATTCAAATAACATTTGGCACACAAATAGTCTAAACCCCGAAAAAAATCAGAGGCTAGTTTTTATCCGGGTACGGGAAGCTAGTAGCTAATATTTCCACAGTACCACAATATATTTGTAACTCACCACTGAAGTTAGGCGCGATATCCAGCCCGTTGCCGAGGTAGCCCGCAGTGACTGCGCCGTTGATGGTCAGTGCCGACGTGAAGATAGCTATGGACCACACGCGGTCACCACCCAGATATGCTTGGGCTATCATTAGTAAACCTGAGAAATAAAATTATAATATTAAGAAGAATTTTCTTTTGGGAAAATCACTACTTTATTATATACAGACTTAGTTACTACAATCTGTCAAATTTATGCAATCGATTTTCAACCTTATCACAATGGAGGTAGGTTAATGTTTGACTGGTAAAATTTGACAGATTCGTTTACGTTGACCTGCTGCCGTCTGTACCTACGGGTACACATAAAATTGTTTTGCTAACTAGATATTCAAGTACTGATTTATGTTGCAATTTTTTTATTAGATCACTAAGGTTCTATGGTGCTCTCAAATCCTGGTTCGATTTAAAAAAAAAATCTTATGCTACCTATAAATTTTGATGTTATTAAGTCTTCCACAAAAACGGGTAGGTGTACTGAAAAGGGGTAATGGCCCAAGATCCCAGGGCCACCAGACGTCACGTATTTTCTGACGAAGAAAATGTGGACGATTGAGTAGTGTTAGTATGTACTAAGAACGCATGCCTATCGGCTAGCTTGCTCAGACGGCCAATTTTCAGGTATCGGGTAATCAAGGTACATCAAAAGATTACTTACCTCACGTAAATTCTCAAAGCTGATTTTTACGTATATTTTAGGCAATATCCTTAAAAATAAGTCGCCAATACTCCCAGACAGTTTCCGTCGGCCGTTTTGCTTTGCAGACGCTTTAAAGCTCCCAAAATAATTATTAAAGTCACGTAAATTCTGATGCTCCATTTTTATATATGTCTACCAGGCAACTATTTTAAAATCTTTTACAAGTAGATAGACCGATCCAAGGGGCCAATCACCCCATAAGCTCAATTTTAATGCCTCTGTGGGTAGGAGCGCGAGGGCACTATCCACGCGCATGAGACTGAGTGAGACATGTATTAGAATATATTGACTTCTCTCTCTCTTACTCCGTTACAATTTACTCATATCAATTTATTGTTAATATAAAAAAATTGCGTGAATTTACGTGACTTAAAGTAATTATTTTGGGAGCTTTAAAGCGTCTGCAAAGCAAAACGGCTGACGGAAACTGTCTGGGAGTATTGGCGACTTATTTTTAAGGATATTGCCTAAAATATACGTAAAAATCACCTTGGAGAATTTACGTGAGGTAAGTAATCTTTTTATGTACCTTGATTACCCGATACCTGAAAATTGGCCGTCTGAGCAAGCTAGCCGATAGGCATGCGTTCTTAGTACATACTAACACTACTCAATCGTCCACATTTCCTTCGTCAGAAAATACATGACGTCTGGTGGCCCTGGGATCTTACTCTATAATAAACCTCATATAAAACTTTCCTATCCTCAAACATTGACCAGCCAAGATAATCCTGCACTCTTTACCCATCAAAAGCATCATCCATCACTTCACCATCATCCAAGTACTCTTACCAGGCAGTCCAACAGCGAATCCAGTGAAAAGTTTCCTAGCGGCCGTCGTGGACAGCTTCCCGCTGCGCCGGAGCCAGTCAGCCAGTACTGACGACGCGAGCGCACACAGATACTTGCCCAAGTACGGCAAAGATGATAGGAGACCATTCTGTGAACAAAAGATAAATAAATTGTACTACATGGCTTTAAGGATTCAAAATAAAAAAAAATAAGGATTTCATTTAGATTGGGAACCTCCTCTTTTTGGGAAGTCGGTTAAAAAGTAATTTAATTAAATATCCTGTGTCGTAGATAGTAGTAGATTTGTTTTATTTGTCCGTATGAAGTTAGTACACCTACCTAAAGCACCTTAGAACTTTTTTATGTTTATCCAAAATTACGTGTAAACTAGTAAGTAAGTAGGTAAGTACTTGAAATAGATTTATGTTCGTTTTTTCCAATAACATTAATTTAATACAAGGATATGTCACCTTATTAAAACAACGATAACGTTTTTTTGCTAATAGGTACCTACTGGAAGGGAGATAAAAATATTCATACAAAATATCATTTGTCATGTAAGTAGATGCCTACCTAATGCTTTGTCCAAAAGCGAGTCGCTATTTCTTTTACGAAGAGTCCAATAAAACTTTGCAAAGAGGTCAGCACAATGAGTTCTTCTACAATCAATATTAGGTAAAACGTCCAATATCGTTGATATTGTTGGGAAGCCTTTTAAAAGTTTGACCGAAAACTACAATTACATGGCCAAGGCTGCGCAATAAAATTGGAAATAATGTTACGTCATATTCCTTTTATACAGTGAGAATACAACAAAAAAATCATAAGGTTCCGTATAGGTACCAGTTCATAAGAAAATAAATTATTGTACTTTGTAAAAATTATACACTCAAATTACATAGGTAAACCAGGAAGTCCGTCCTAGCCCTAGCTGTAACTATGTACTATTTTAATCCATACTACGACAGAAACAAACAAATGTTTATAAAAAGCTGAAGAGTTTCTTTGTTTGTTGGTCCCACTAGACGCGGGTGAAACCGCTGACAGAACCTAAAACCAAGCTTTCAATTAATAACCTTTGTAACACCTACACAAAACCGCATACATTTTACAAATTAATGATTAGTTTTTCTTGTAACTTAAAAGAGGTCAGAAGAATTGATGGCCTAAGGACTTCTTAGAATGTGCACGCACAGACAGACGTAATGATGAGGAAAAGTTTTGAAAAAATATCTATAATGTTATGTAATGTGGACAAGTCGAAAAAAGTCATATTTAACTAGTTGTTCTACGCCGTTTCACCCGTATCCCCGAGGAACTGCTTAGTATATCCTTTCTCAGGTCCAGACTATCATTATACCAAATTTCATTTAAATCGGATCGGTAGTTTTAGCGCGAAATCCAGAGTAACTTTCGCACTTATTATCAGTTAGGATTCTTGCATAAGATTAGGGTTCCGCAACTCAAACGGTGTAGTAGAAAGTTAGTGTTTATTGTTATAGCGCACTATTGTCAAGGGTTTCCCCAGACAAGTGGGCAGTATCGGAATGTACGACAGTGATAGAAGACTACAGATGCTGGTAAAAGCTTTGATTTATTTTGATACTAGGGCTATTGTGGAATTAAGTATAATATATTTTTTAGTAGTTTGGCAATGCCTGATCTCTGCCATATCACAAGAAACGGAAGTTACATTTCTTTATTAGTTTTTAACGTAGTGACAGTTTGACGATTATGATTAAAAAACTTAATAAAGCGTCCTAAGTTGTATATTAGCGATAGTTACCGGTTAATTTCAGCATTTATTTGTATCAGTGGTTCTAAGAATTGGACAGATTTAATTTTGAATATAATAGGCCCTAACCGACCTTTATAGAAACCCATCATGGCGGCTGCGAATTACTAAAGAGCTGACTCAACCGGACACCGAATAAGGGTATGCAAGCACACAAGTGCAAAGTGCACAAATGCACATGTGTAATCATTTTATAAACAAAAAGAGATCAGTAGTTTTTCCAATAATCTTAAACTTATTTTATAATAATCTTGATGAAAAAAGTCAAAAAGAGAAATCATAGCAGTTTAGTTATGGGACCATATCATACCTAAATTAAATGACCCATAAAACACATACAAATTGAAAACGCTACAAAGAAACTATCGTATGACTACCCAATAAACATATTACCTGACCACATAAATACCAATCAAAACATCCAAATATTCCATCAAATTACTCATAAAACAGAAAAACTCCATTCGCATAGTAGTACACATCACTGATCAATTAAACAATTCCATTAATGACTATAAAACCATGACACACATCAGATTTTCCCCAAGTAAAGCGTGCATTTAAATTGATTGATAAATCAAATGCTTCTTTTCTTCATAATTGGAGGAAACTATGACTAATCCTAGTACTTCCTTCCTCAGTTTTTTATCATCTCAGAACCTACTCGTCAAAATTGGTGCAGTTATATAACACGCGGTTATATTGTCTTTTGAAAGGAACTTCTGTATGATACTGCCGGTGCTGTGGGGTTTCTCGAAAGAGTTACCATGGTCCTAGTAGGTAAGGTACACGAAGGACTTCAACCAGAAGAAAAAAAATGGGTTTAAGGACGCGTTTGCAGCTTGAGCAAAATTAAGCTGTTTTTCGGTACATTTTGCGACTAAACCAAGCCAAATCAAAGTATGACAAATAACTCCTTCTTATAGCTTGGGTCTTCAACTATAAACGCAACGAAGGTTTTTTTTTTAAAAAATAAATTTTTGATATCATAAAAAGGTTATTTCGTAACCCCTTTCTACAAAATTCACGATACCGGGTCAAGTTTAGGTACAATTTTCTTACTAAGATAAAAGTAATTTAGTATTGATTTATTTTTTGTAAATAGGCAAACATAGTCAAGATTAAATGTAAGGAAAAAAAATACAGTATTGTGCTATGAATAAGCTAAGAAAAAATAAAAACAAAACCAATTTATTTCACATATTTTGTTACTACCGATGAGTCTTAATCGCTTGAAATAGGGTCTATTTTATTTGTATTCATTCCGACCCACGATTGTGCGAAAGCCTCAGTCTGCCTCAGTCTGCGCTCGGCCGCCGTCGTGAGAGGACACCGTATCGCTCGTTTCCAGCTGCTCGTGTTGAAAAAGATCGCTGTACAAATACAAATTATTCGAATAACCAAATTTGATCCTTCCAAGCTAAGATTATTGATTTTTATTATTACACCTCTGTTGAAAATATTATGCAATATTGTACATATTTCACTAAAAAAGAAAGTTAGTACTATGGTGACTGCTAACGTGGAGTGACCTGAAGGTATACCCTCGGTGTCTGCTACAGGAACTCCGCGACGAATAGATCTAAGTGTACCGAGTTTGGGCTCGTTTTGTTAGCTATGATGAGACCTTACCACCGGACTTGATGAAGT
>NWSH02000556.1:10979885-11002130 GCA_002382865.2 Heliothis virescens
TGCGAGGGGGGCGATGGCTGATCCTCGCGTTATGCTCGTGAACGGGTGCTGCTTGTGGTACCAGGTCGTCTTGCTGACTGCATATGCTTTCACTCGTAGTTAATATAATAAATGCGTGATTAGGTACTTATGGTACGAAGTCTGGTCCTAGTTCACCGTTTCATTTGTTAAGGTTGTAGATGTATAACCATAAAACCATTCCACATGTGGGTGGGCACACTTCAAAGCTATACCTATGTTCACCGAATGGAGGCATTATAGTTCTTTTATTTAACCATTTCTTTTTTCTTTTTGTAGCTGCTTGAGTAATAGGTATGGGTATGAAATGTTGTGCTAGCCAGCATGGGTAAATAAATTATTTAATTAAATTGTATACTTGATGTATTAATTTGACTTTGTATAGAACCGGTTCTTCAAACCATACAGACAGACTTGTGTTGCTGGGGAGTTTGTTCCACCATTTCTTCTTCCCAGCAAAAACACATAGGAAGTGGTGAAGGGCGGGCGTTTTGGGGGCTGTCTTTTGTAAACATTGACCTTCAAAAAGTGCTGATTTTCAGCCTACTTTGAATAAATGACTTTTTATCTTATCTTTTATCTTTATCTTTACTACTTATTTTTTTTTATTAACTTTATACATACGCTACAATGATGAATCTAAAATTGAGATCATAGATTCAGAATATAAATTGGAGCCAAAATTTTATAAAATTAGTTCATAGCAAAAGCTGCATGACATGACGTTAACCCACTAAAAATCTCGTAAAACTATAAAAAGTTAGTATGTCATGTGAAGATTTTTACAGTCGGGAAAAACAAATTCTTAAGAAGTCATATTATGATCATATCTAGATCGAAATTATATCTACTCTACCTACATTCTTTATATTGTTTTTTAGTTTTTTTAGTCTAAACTGGAAGTTGCATGCAGTTTGACTGGCCGACCCCAACATAGTTGGGAAAATGCTAGACAGAAGAGTATAAAATTCTGAACTGGTAATATCCAGCTAAAACTAACCTTAAGAGGTCATAGAAGACATTTCGACTGGATTAACAACTTTTATTTTTATCTACTAAATTATACTAACCGATCTCCAAATATGAAGAAAAAAATGCGATGCTAGGCAAAAACTGGACTAAGCGTTTTTTTTTTGCGAACTTCACTCGATTTATTATACAGTAAGTACGGCCTAGTTTTAATAGGTATTTTAAGTTAGCCTTTACCTTTGAGGATTAAAGATAAGAAAAGATAAAACTCGCATAATATTTTAATTCGCATACATGGAAACATTTTTTTTTACTTTTATTGTTCATTTACTTTACTGAAACTTGTAAAGCGCATATCAAAAGTTAATAAACTTTATACGTATTAAAAAATACAGCAAAAATGTTCACGTTAACATGGTATCACCGACACATTCGTAGAAAAAATAATCGCAAGCCTTTTATTAAGGTAACCATGCTGTTGGACATTTGTCGGACAGTCCCAATTCTGCGATGACTCATAAAATGCCACGACGCGCGACGTCGTGAATTGCTATGCCTGTTACTAGTGAAATTATCGTAATGTTTAAGCAAATAGTGTTTTTTAAAGGTACGTATATTTATTTTTTATGCTTTTAAATAGACATTGTTTTCATCATATTTTTAACTTTAGTTTTGAGAGTGGTTACGATGATTCTGAGATCTTTTTCTCATCAATTTGAAAAGGAAAGAAGTGTCTGTTTTGTATGAGGATGAAAAGACACTGTGAATTTGACAACAGTTGGTAAAATCGCAGCTTGATCGAATTTTCAATATATTTCGGTCAAAAAAAAACCAGAAAGTTTATTTTTAAACCAGCCGCGTTCTTATTTTTGGCCAATCAAATATTGCTAAATGTTCACACAACCAGTTATCATTGCAAGGCAACTTAATAATGCGACCTGTACGCGCGGCAAAAAGCATAGTGATAAATTGTGAACGATAAATACCTCGTAGGCGCTTACTTACTTTTAACTGTATTTGAAATTAAATAAGATTTGTTAGAAAAAATCTATAAAATTACAAATGTGTGTCAATTAGATGGGGATAATGACCAAAATAAGTACTTTTTGGCTACATTTAATAGCAGCATTTTAATTTAAGTCCTTCGACACACTCTTATTTGCAGTTTCATACAAAAAAATATTCTGGTGGTAAAGTTCTCTTCACTAAAGAGATAAAGTGAAACTTATGGCGAATAAAGCAGTCATATCTTGCTCTGGTAACTTTCTTAATTCGATTTCTATCCAATAAATATCCTGTTACTTTTATTCCATTTACCTGGATATTGGTTATTTTTACAAAACACGTTTGACTAAGAGAAATTCAAAGGACATAAATATAATTTTAAACCAGTCATTGGTTTGTTATATCGATGCTTTGGATGCTAAAAAGCATAAAAAATATTTTATTAAAAATTACAAAGTATATAATTTGAATAAATACAATAGTAAATATGAGATATCGAGCCCCTTGACATCATTTCAACTTTTAGCAAGCCCCAAAATAATAAATATGCGTTTACAATGAAATAATAGGAACATAACTATCAATTTTATGATTTTTTTGGCAATGACATTTCAATAGTTTTGCCTCTATAACTAGCCGAAATCAGTGTTTGTGATTAAGATATGCATGAGGAACCAAAGGCGATGGTTTTCAAACGTTTGCCTCATCGGTGGAAGTGAGGCAACCTGCTTTTGCCGCTATAAAAGCCACTTGAGGTGGACAACTTTTTGGCTGATGCAATAGGGTGGCAGGCTTGCATGATGCTTGTTTATCCTTTGCAAGCTCAGGTCGTTCAAGCGAGATGAAATCAACAGCGCTTTGATAAAAAGGTGAAAATTGAATATCAAAGATTGCTTTAGGTAACTGTTGGACTACCAGTTTGTGTTATTTGAGCACACACACACACACACTTGCTGTAACTGATCGCAATCTTACACAGGTTTGTGATATAACTGGGTTTTTAATTTAATGTATCTACCTATAAGTACCTTGTGTAACCTCGCCCTGCACTAAATAAGTTCTAATAAGCTTCAACAACTTGTCATTTGCAGTAAACTTGAATTAAATTTTTATTTTTATTGGAGGCTGCTTGATAGGTAATTGTTTGTAGATAGATTACTTTGTCAAAAAAATGTTTATGCTAGGCCAAATAGTTGCAATCGATGATAAGACTACAGCCCAGACGCATAAAAAAATAGATTTTTAGACTTTAAAATCTCAATTTTGTAGCTCTTAAGCTAAAAAATAAGTTTACAGAACGTGAACTATGAAATATTTCGAAGAAAAAAATTTATACCATTGTTGGGATACATAACTCTTTGATGCTATAAATATCATATTTATTTATAAAATACGTAAACATTGTTAAAAAAACTGTATATAAGTATCATTTATTTTGGTCACTCTATTAGTATTCTAATAGGTTTTTAATATATTCACAAGGATGGCGTAAAATCCGGATAGAACTAGTTAATCCTTTGGCAAAACCGATTTAAACTTAATTAATGTCTCACGTTTGGTTCGCGTGATCACAGTCACAAATAATTTGCATTAAATACCTAACTATGTTTTTCTATCAGTTATGATAATAAATTTAACTATTGGTGCCAAAGCATGCTGCCATAGTACTTCCCCGACACAATATTGACAGTTTTCTGAACAATGAGAAGTAAATATATAGCCATTATTCCTAAACATCGGACGGCATATTATTACAGCAATATCAACAATTGTTACGATTATAATTTTAATTTATCAGTTAATATTCTTGACGGTACAATGAGAAGTAACTCACAAGCTCTTTGTGTTCCATCAATTAGGAATACTTAACAGAAACGACAATGTCTTGAAGTCTAAATGAAGTTAGACTGATGGCTAATAAAGTAAACAAAACCCCTTTGTGTAATCAGCACGTGCGCTAGTCACATACAATGAAATTTCTAGGTAGATGACTTCAATAGCAGGAAGTACGAGGAGCCACGTGTAGTAATAAACAATAATAACCAACAAGTCTTAGTTGATGTAGAAGGTATATGCAACCTTGTAATATGTATGTTAGTACAAGTGACAGAGAGGAATGCAAGCGGAGAACGTATTGCGCCGACCCCAAATAAAATTTGGGGACAGCGCAAGAAGCGTTAAACACAGGACTTGAGTTTCAATTATTCGTAGTACCATTTTTACTTTATTATTTGATACAATAAGACAACCTGAAGGTTCATATGAAAACAGGTGGAGCCAGTCCGCGAACGACGACATGAATCATGTTGATGTTAAACATCATAGTTCATTAGAAATATTTAAATTGCAGCGCAGTTGACATACAGCAACCAATAAACGCATAAAGCCAGCATTGAAATGTTTCAAGTTAAGAAACCAAAGGCGCAACGATCTTACAAAGTTAATAACAAGCATTTAAATGCAAAACTGGTCTCCTTTCATTTCAAAAAAAGCAACAATAAAAATGTTTTTAAAAACAATGCAAAATCTCAAAAAGGAGTTTTTAAAATTTAAATGTTACACAATCAACGTGCAACCGTATGCAAAACAAATAAATATTATTTGGCAAGAACTGTCCGCTCGATTCGCTCAGTATGGTCACCGTATGAAATCGTAAGTGCGCCGCGTCGTCACCGAGGTGGGGTGGCTACAAACCACGTTCATTATGAACCTTGCTACTTCGACATAAAGTTTAATATCAAAGATTGCATTAATCCGAATGCCTGTGGGTTTTATAACACGACGTAACACGAAGGTCTGTAGTAATTATGGACGTTGAACTCTCAATTTTTTTCTACTTTTGCTAATATTTCCCAGTTTATTTCTGTTTTAATTAATTAATTACTGTTAATTTTCGGCAATTAACAGCGATAGGTGTCTGTGCAATAACAAGTTTTCCACGCTATTAGACAGAGCTTTGAGACGCAATAGCAAGTCATCAGTGTAATTATGTTAATTTTTGTAAATGTACGTGTCATTTGTAAAATGACAAGCTTTAGTTTGCGATGGACATTGTGAATATGGATTTGCATATGACATTGACTCGCTATACAATTGACTTCTGATGTAACATTTTCCTAATAATTGGACAGTGTATGACACTGGTCCTTTTTTAAATACACAAAGAACTCCTGACATGTTCTACCGAGTTGAGAATAACTTAACTTCGTAAAAAAAAATGTCTTATTTAGTCTGTAAATGATATTTTATAATAGAGTAAAGATCAGTTATGTGGATTTGGAAAGCATCTGTTAGGTCAAGTAACTAAAAAAAAATATTCTGAAATAAGATTCAAAATATTCCACATATCTTTTACAAAATACAGTACTGTCATAAAAACTCACATGTTTAATATTGAAGTGCAGGATGCTCTCGATGTAGCTCGGCAGCTGGTTGACGACCGTGAAGTAGCCGAACACGGACGCTCCATGGGTGATGATGATGGCCCACACTGGCGGAGACAGCAACATCCTCCTCCATGGTACTGGCATGTGCTGTGGGTAGAAATGTCTTATTAATGAAGGCTCTAGGATTCTGCTAGAAGGTTCTGGAATTACTTATAAGGGCTCTTTACTTTGAAATGCTTTATCGTTAGGGAGAAAAAAACTATGTTATGGTGTGGTGGGTTCTTATGTAGGATGAGTAAAGTGTGACAAAATAGTAATTTAATAATAGATTAGACTGATGGTGATTGAGTCTAACTTTACAACAATATCGGAACACAAAAGTATACAGATATTATAGGAAACGAAGCCATAACATCAGCATAAATAATTTATTACACACGCGTTGTTTTATACATTACATCAATATTTAAAATTTACACATTTTTCCATGAACAATCAATTTTCCATGTTTGAAATTCTTACAATTGAATCAGATATGCATGTAACCTGCTTAGCATTCCATGTTGAGTCAGCTGACTGATGTCATTATTACTGTATGTTAAAACATCATGAACAATCTGACAAAACAAAAATTGTGTCACAATTTATAGAAATATGCGAGTGAATAGATGACGATTGGCAACAAAATAAGAAAAGAGCTGCAACTAATCCTTTGCTGGAAAATTCCGTCCATTGTTTTAACATTTATAGTAACTATAAGAAAATAGTAGTAACTATATCAATATAGCCTTGAAATATTGCAATTAGATTTTTTTTAAACACTGATTCGTCAAATTTTCAAAATCCTCTTAAGTCACAACACAACACGTTTTCCCTTATTGGCATAGAAAACTGTCGTCAGGCTAAAACTTACAAATACCTATAATTAACTTCGGCATAATGGCGTACGCATGCAGTTCTTAGAAAATCATGGAATTTACCCCGTAAGGAAAAAAGCGTTTACAACGCTACAAAGTCCAATGGAATTTTAAATGGAAAAAAAAAACATAATATAGCGTATAAAGAATTAAAACGATTTAATACGACCATTATAGTAACTACACTTGACATAATTTACGTTACTTTAAAATTGTATAAACAATTTGAACAATAAATTCAAACGTACAGACGTCAGCTCATCAAGTTACCACAATCTGTCAAATTTCTGTAACAGATTTTCAACCTTATCACAATGGAGGTAGGTTAATGTTTGAATGGTAAAATTTTACAGATTCGTATACGTTGAAATGCTGTCGTCTGTACAAGGATTCAGTACTAATATTTATAGCAGCAACACTTAACATAATTTGCGTCACTTTAAAATTGTATAACAATTTCAACAATGAATTCAAACGTATAAGATCCTATGTCAGATGAATAATAAAAAATATATTCGTGTGTCGCATGTTAATTATTTTTAATCTCCATCTGTTCACAAGCATACCTAGTAACACAACTAGCAAAAAAAAAACAATGCGGAAGAATAATAGGGACTTGTCTCAATTTATTAAGACACATGGTCAACCTATTTAGCTTGTCAGTTATATTTAACGCGTACATACTTAATTATTATTTTTTTGTTTCGAAACATGACCAGAAGTCCACATTATTATTGTTACATGGTTTGCGATAGATGGTAAAGTTTCAAAAACAACAACAGCCAGTCACATAGTCAATATAGTCATACATACCTGACAGATAGAGCCATAGAAACACATAGGAAGTGGTGAAGAGCGGGCGTTTTTTGGGGCTGTCTCATGTAATTTTGACGTTCAGAAAGTGCTGTTTTCAGCCTACTTTGAATAAATGCTTTTTTATTTTGATTGAAATGTTTTTAATTTTGACTACTTTTCTATGGCATGATCTGTCAGCCAGCTATCTTAATCTGGAACTGAAACTGACCGTTAATATTGTAAGTTATAAAGTTAAAATGTTAATTAAAAATTAATCAAATAGAAGTTGAATTCTCATTGTTTACAGTCGGTAGTGAGTGCTATGTTTTCATAATAATATGTTTGTTTAGCACGTTTGCCATTATTGTGTCTACTACAACTAGACTGCATTAGATCTAATCTATACTAATATTATAAAGCTGAAGAGTTTGTTTGTTTGCTTGAACGCGCTAATCTCAGGAACAACCGGTCCGATTTGAAAAATTCTTTCACTGTTAGATAGCCCATTTACCAAGGAAGGCTATAGGCTACTTTTTATCCGGGTGTGCCGAGTAGTTCCCACGGGACGCAGGTGAAACCGCTGACAGAAGCTAGTGTGTAGTATGTGTAACTATAAAAATTGTAAATACCGTTAGAACTTAATTGGACAAAGGTATAAATAGTTATTCTTTTTGGCACGAATTTCATAATATTCTTCGCCGTTGTACAAATTAGAAATACAATAACATAATTTAATGCCTTTTAACATTGATAATTTTCTACAGTATAATAATTATTAAATAGTGAACGCATGTAGTAAGAAATTATTTGAGCCTTATGTATGAATCATATTCATACTACTTTTTTGCATTAATGATATTCATTTAGGTCTAACCTAATTAAATAAGATTATGACCAAGCAACTTGTTCGAGTTTCATAAAGACACTAGCTACCGCCAGCGGTTTCACCCGCTTTCCCGTGGGAACTACTGCGCGCACCCGGATAAAAAGTAGCCTATAGCCTTCCTCGATAAATGGCCTATCTAAGACTGAGACATTTTTTCAAATCGGACCAGTAGTTCCTGAGATTAGCGCGTTCAAACAAACTCTTCAGCTTTATAATATTAGTATAGATAAAATGCTACGTAGTAAAATTTTTGCCCAAACAAATTAATGTTAATTCATGTAACAACATTACATAACAAACGTTTAATTACAACTTAACATAATACGTTCATTAAACGGTCCAATTGTACAAACAAGCGGTGCAAATCTGGCTGAAATCTAAATTTATGCGCGGGCGCAGCTGACGTTTAAAATGGCGTTAAATTATGGTGATGTTCACACATTGTTGAATTGTAATGCGTACGTCTATTGTTTGCGAGTAAGGGAAGTGGGCGATTTGTAGAATTTTCGTGATTCACAGATTGAGTATTTTATAGTATTTATAATACCTATATGCAGTAGGGAAAATTACTTTATCGCGTATAGGGGATCTGTTTGTCATTTATGATTGCCACACGGAGAATAAAACGCAGAATAATAATGATTTAGTTCAATTCAAATCCGCCTTTATAAATCATCCAAGTATTCCTTTTCGAGATCAATATGGATGAAACTAGCTACACGCAAACTTTTTTATTCTAGTGATTTATTTTTACAACAAAAATTATATTGAGTGTAATTTAAAAGATTACAAAAAAATAAGTATGAAACTATAATTGAATTAAGTTTCTTCTATAAATATTTTCCAGGAACAGGTAAAAGCTAAATAACTATAAAAAGCAGATGGCAAATAAGAAAACGAAAATGACATAAACCGCTGAACTATTCAACAGAATAAAGACATTAGTATTGAAGATAAAGACACCCAAAATTTACCAGAACAATAGTTCCAAATTACGCGCACATAAAAATTCAAAAAACCTTGAAACAGCACACAAACTCAAATTATTTGCATGTACGAGTGTGTAGATCGAATTTAAATTTGCATCCTTGATGTTGCCAAAAATTCCCTTGGTGAACTGATAAGAGCATAAATCATTTGAGGGTTTTTCCTCAACTGTGGTGCAATTAATTTGGCATGCAGGTTTGGCCGTCAAAGAAAATTTACGGACGAGAACTGGAAGGAAATCATAAAGTAGCGATGGATACCATCGTCTACTTAGCCTTTTCCAAATTTTAAGTCTAACCAGTGAAAACTACCTATCTGGTCTCCTTAACCCTGGGCAAGCCAATACACCTTGGTAAGATTGGTAGTCGGATATTCTGACGTCTCTAGCCGATAAATCAGACCAGCCCTAGTTATTATAGGCCAAGCCCTCTGGCTTTCGTGACAAAAAGGAATAAAAATGAATTCAGGTTACTCATATTTGGAACAACTAAATGACACCATATATCACAGTATGTTGTCCAAAACATGACCACGTAAAAATCAGAAATAAACCCATATATATCAATTGAGTGAATAATTTAAGAGAACTGTGTTCTGTGTACTCTTGTAAGCATAACAAAATTACAATCTAGATACTACATTTATATAAACCTAAAGCGTTTGTTTGCTTACTTGAACGCGCTAATCTCAGGAACTACTAGATCGATTTGAAAAAATATTTCCGTGCTAGATAGCTCTTTTATCGTAGAAGGCTATATTATAATATCTACATAAGTATGTGTGGAAAGTAGACAAGTGAAATCGCAGGCAGAAGCTAGTCAGGTATATTCTAGAAACCTACCCCTTTGCTGTTGTTATCCTGAGGCAACGCCTTCATCAGGTAGTTTCGCTCAGTCTCCGATATGCGAGGGTGCTGGCCCGGCGTGTCATACACCACTGCGAACCATGCCACCGACCACATCACGCCAATTATACCTGTGGAAAATAAATGGTTAGTTAAGATAGCATAGGTATGACTGTCGCAAAGTTGAGGGTGGAATTTATTGAGGGATTTCAGCAAAGATATAGGAACTTTAAAAATCCTCTACAGTTTATGCTAAACTTAATAGCGGTTTAGAACACCGCGCATTCCCTGCGCAAACGCAGGCATGGCCACATGAAAAGAACATAAGCCTTAAAAACTTACTATTTTTCAAAAATTACTCATGAATGCCTAGAGCCTAATCAATATCATAATGTGAAAGTACTTCAAATTCAGACACCGATTAAGTTGCAATCACATCTCAAGTACTCTCGAAGCGCAACAATACTACGCACTTATTTAAACTAATACTCCTGACAGTCACTCCAAGTCCTCCAGTCTTCAATAGCTTAAAATTGACTAAGGAAGCCTCGTTCTTCTAACGAATCTTCTAACAATTGTATACTCCACATTCCTTCAAATTGTTGTTATTCCCAAATTCTACATTCCTCAGACAAAATTCCAGCTACAGTCTAGCAACTTCAACCATTTACCAATCATTGTATAAATAGGCAATCGTAATGCGTTTTGATATCTGACTGAAGGGACTTTCCCTAACACCTTTTGAAAACAGTTACGACTTAGGTTGGTACTGTTAGCGAGAGCATTTAGCTATCAGTATTGGAAAGTCCGATATTATCATTGATAATTAGAATTGATATTAGATCCTTTAGTAGGTACTTGTAGTAGTGATTTTACTGTATTTATAAATCAGTGTATCTGAAGTAGCTCTTACTGTGTCCGGTTTACGATACAAATTCTGATTATTTTGCGTTGCAATAGGTAGTTTCATACATTCAATTTAACTGTAGTGTTTCATACATGATACTGAACAACTCAAGTTGACATTTATACTAAGATCCTTAAACTCCAGGCAACAACAGCGTTACCGAAGTTTTATTAATACAACAGGACTGCTGTCCTTTTTTCTCTACAAGCATTTTCAGAATCGATACTTCTTACTTTTATAATTTCAACACACTAAAACAAAGGTATACTCTAATCACTACTAAAATAATAAATTATACATTACCAGTGAAGTAGAAGGCTGACTCCCAACCGAAGTGGGCGATAAGGAAGCCGCAGATCGGCATCGTCAGCGCCGCGCCCAACGACGACGCTGCAAAATTAATCTCAGGTTATAAAGAGGTATAACATTATTTCACACCTGCACACTTTGACGGCCATCTTAGTGCCGAGGCTGCGCGATCGTTCGAAAGAGTTACCGCGGCCTTGGTACATAAAGGGCTCCAGAAGGAATTAAGGTGGGTTTTAGTCAGTAACAGTCTGACAGTCCTTACCGCTCTACCGCCCTACCGCGAGAGAGTTCATTTGATGTTTTCCCATACAAAAAGGGTCTAGCCGAACATTTACATAGGTTCTATAGAAGATGATAGGTAAACCAGCAGTAAGATCCAAAGAATAACATCCAACTTTTCATTCATTCATAGATTTGAGCAAGTAACCTAGTAAGGAAATCTGCAAACTGTTATCTAAGTGAAATGCGTTTTATTTCAAGTACGAACTCTAACAAAGTCGACCTAGATCGATAAGTATAAGCTTATTTACAGGGGAGTGTGAATTTCCTAGGCTTTAGTCTAAGTACGCGAATAATAAGATAACGTCTAGATTGATTTACAGGATTTACAGTTTTTTTTACTGGTAATCATTCAGGACTTATTTTTACGATAGGTGTAATACAGACACTTATTGCATTAATATTATAGATATGAAAAGATATTAGTTACTCTTTCACGCGAAAACTACCGAATGGATATATAATATAATGGATATGGATAATTTTATCATCCGCAAGGAACTATGCAGGAAAAACAATTTTAGAAATGTCACTAATAGAAATGTCATTATTTGTTTGAGCTATGGATAATTTTGTTTGCCTACATAAAGGCGACGCCGTGGAAAGAAACTAGGTTGATTAAACTTATCCAATACAGGCAACGGATTAACCGTTCATTTGCAAACACAATATTGTAATTACGGTTTAAAGGTGTAAACAGTCGTAAGTTAACTTAAGAGGATTATCTGCTAGTTAAGTCAATGTTAATTGTAGCTATAAAGTTAATGTTAATGCTGTTTAACTGTGGTTTATTGGCTTATGCTGTTAAATATTTTCACATTCGTCGTTTGTAAGTTTATTGCGTCTACGTGTCTGGTTTGATAAGTTAGATTCTGGAAAACATTAAAGGTTTGAGGTTGAATTACTATGAAAGTTATGAACTTGTTTAACCTTGTATTGAGAAAGTTTATGTTCTAGTGTAATGTGGTATGAAAAGACTCAATGAAGAATAACAATTCTATTTTATAAACAACTTTTACAATCACAAGCAACTCCAATTTCATTCAAAAATTGAGTAACATAGATTTAAAACAAAAATGTTTGAGTTTAGTACTATTACGAATCATGAACTTGGCAATGGTCCCAAGTAGGTCAGGCCGCGTTGCCTACCGCGCCTCTCATACATGACGTATAACGTTGCAAGTGCACTTACGCCTTTATTCGATCTATTGGTATTATTTAATAACACATCATTGAATGGTTAATCGAAAAGGTTAAGCTGTACTTGTTGTGGTTGTTCCAGGGTTAAGTGACCATGACCATCCTCTATAAACGTATCGAAGAGTATAACTATCTATCTTGATTTCCTTGCGTGGGCCGCTTGAAAGTTTCAATGTCTAATATTAGAATAATACCGGATATTCTGGAACGATCTTGAAGGAATCGCTGATCGCGATAAAACCCGATCGCCAGCTGTTATGCCAATATTCTAGAACGATATGAAATTGTGGATAAGCCTTACTATTTCAGTTATCAAATGGCTTCAATGCGATAGCTATTTCGAATGCTTGTCTATTCCAAAGTAATCTTAGTTTGTATATAATCTTGTCTATCGATAGTTTTGCGTTTAGAGACTGAATTTTGACACAAGTTAAATTATGTAAAATTACAGACTAATTTCAAAACTATGGATAGATATATTATATAACTGCGGAATTCAATACTCTGTCTATCTCTCTCTAAATTTGCCTACTAAAGATAGGAATTTGACATTACTTTTATGGGGCTAATGTTAAAATTCTGTCTCTAGTAAGCAAATCCAGAGATAGATAGGTTATTGGGAACGGCCGTCAGTCTGTAGATAGCAGATGTTGATCTAATTGGAGACAGACTGCAACAAATTAGACAAATGATAGGCGGATGAGATAATGTTTTGTTTCGTTCAAGTAATGAATCTGATGAGCCCATATTATATTGATGGTATGGTCAAGATAATTGATCTCACTTGAGCCTAGAACAGAGGGGTATGTGTTGTTAGTTTGTATGTAACATGTGTTTAGGGTATTCGTAATAAATAGTTGTGTCAAAGATACTTAGATATAGGAAATAGCTAATATTTTGTTACTGCAAAATCACATAGTATTGAGAATATAAATTATGTAACATTAACTAAACCATTTTCAAATTGTTACATTAAAAACCGGCCAAGAGTCGGGTTCGTACCCTATTTTTTTTTATATTTAGTTTTATAAGTTGGTTCACGAGATACAGCCTGCTGATAAACAGACGGACAGGTGGATAGTGAAGTTTTAGTAAAAGGGTCCCATTTTACCTTTTGGGTGTGGAACCCTAAAAAAAACAATTTAAACAAATGACTTCGTACGTGGAAATCAAAATATGACGTCACCCCCTAAATAGTGCCTGTAAACACAAAAACAGTACCTAACGTGACGTTTCAATCTACGTAATGGAGCGCTAATTAATTATCAACATTCTTGTACAAACAATAAAGTTTTACTTAGTAACTAGACGGTAGGAAAGTTCCTAGCGCATAAGAGGTCAACGCATCGCTTACGTAGGTACTTGTTCCAGTTTTAAGTGTAGGTAGGGTTAAACTGTTGTATCTGGAGATAGGACTTTTTACAAGACTGTAAATAAGGCGTATAGT
Source organism: Heliothis virescens (assembly GCA_002382865.2). Lineage (NCBI taxonomy): Eukaryota > Metazoa > Arthropoda > Insecta > Lepidoptera > Noctuidae > Heliothis > Heliothis virescens. The sequence goes on from NWSH02000556.1 coordinate 10,993,835, forward strand.
TTTTATTTATGTAATAATATAAGATTCGTTTTATTAGTAAAAATTGTAGACACCTATTGTAAATAATGCAAAAATAAAGAATGTCTTTCTTCACACTTTGTTTTATTTATTTTACCAAAATGATAGTCACTCTTGTTTTAGAATAGTCAAAGTATTTTTTTTTCTCATTGAATCAAAAATTGATGCGTGCTCTTATATTACTGTAGGCTATGGTATTTTTTTTATCAATGAAATGTAGCATGAAACATTAATTAATTTTACGTGACATTATTTTAAGTTACATTAATAAAAGGTAAGTTAAAACTCCTTTTCAAACAAATTTTATAAACTTGTCACTATTCAATATTTCAGCGATAAATAATACATCTAGAAAGTTCTACAGGGGCCAATAAACGAAATAGGTTTCATACAATATCTCCACTGCGTAACTGTTAATAAAAGGAAAACCACTTACATAGCCGAAGTGGTTTGAGTGTCCATAAAATAATAGACGAATAACGATTGGTGGAACATAGTCGTATAATATTTAGTACCGGGGATTGTCATGGAAATTCTTTGTGAAATTGATTTTGTATTGTATAGGCGACAGCACATCAAGTTACCACAATCTGTCAAATATCTGCAATAGATTTTCAACCTTATCATAATAGTGGTAGGTTAATGTTTAATTTGACAGATTCGGGTACCGTGACCTGCTGTTTTCTGTACTTGTTGTGTAATGATTAAATCTCTTCGATTGAAATAAGGTATTTAAAGTCTTTTTTAGTTAAAGATTCCATGAACCACCAAATATTCGTTCATAATTTTTACCAAATTCTATTGCAATAAATATTTTTTTCCAATAGCAACACCGACTTTGAATACCGAAAGTTCAAGGCGTATGGTGGTAATAAAACATAATTATTCGCAAACTATATGGTTTTCCTCCAAAATACCTAGACCCAGTTGATAAAGGACGTTCCGAAGGGCGATGTATCGTGACTAGGTTGGAAAATTGGCAAGTGTAAGATCACTTATACGTCAAAGGTTCCGTATCGATAAATCTCTGTATTTTAAGAAGCAAAGGTATTTAATGTAGTTCGTGAAAGTGACTGATTTTTATACACTACTATCTTCCGCCAGCGGTTTCACCCGCTTCCCGACGAAAAAACTTCCCGTACCGGTATAAAAAGTAGCCTATATATATGTTATTCTGATACATAAGCTATATTACTGCCAAGTTTCCAAATCCGTCCAGTCGATTTTTCGTGTACAAACATCCATCTTCACAAACTTTCGCATTTATAATATTAGTAGGAAATAATATAAGTTCATGATAGCAATTATAGGTGCATAAGACTATTGATTATGTGAATATTACATTTGCTCTAGTCATGACAGACATGCGGACAGACAAGGTGATAATTTATGCATGCCGAGAATATACAGGGTTACTTATAATTCGACGTATATCCGTAAGGAAATGATAGAAGGGCCCAAGAGCAACAAATTAAGCCACTCTTACCTCTGAGCAAAGTTCAGTGGTTTCCGAGATATTCGCCATTTTTGGAAATTTTCGAATTACAAGTAAACCTGTACTGACCTGTATTGATCAATGCAACAATTAAACCGCAAATCGGATTCTTGGAAGTACTTGGGCTTGTTTTGAAAAAACTCTGATGTCATTAAGCTGTATCAACAAAAAATGGTCACGATTTAATTATGTTATTGACGACACTTAAAATGAGCTGAAAAACAGGAAAAGAATGAAAGAAACTCAATACTTTATCAATACGGTTATGGTTTCAGAACTTTCGCGAAATCTAGATAACAACTATAACTTTAACAACCAGGTTTCACAGGTGCCAGATAAAGTACAAGATAAGCTATCTGACAAAAGTAGTTAAAATTAAAATATTTCTATGGAACTAACTGTCAGATAGCTATCAAGATTGTTATCTGGAACCCCTGAAACTGGTCTTCAGTATCCTTGTTTATCAATTTTAATTACTAAAAACTAAACTTATACCTATTTCTAAGACTAACATTCACTACAAAAGCACCTAGATTTCTACCCATATTGAACATTTTGCAAAAATAACTATAAAAGTAAATTATGCAAAATGACCTCTAATATGATGATGATGATGGCCTCCTAGCCGATTATCGGCCACGGCGGCTGTTCTCATATAAGGAGATCAGCCAGCTGCGCAGGACATATTATAGTGCACAAGCATTTGCGCTGACACAGGTGCACTCCCTATTCCCTCACTCTCATAACCCGATGGGACGGCAATCCGACACGACCGGAGAGAGATCAGGCGCAGGACCGACATTAACGTGCTCTCCGATGCACGGGTGTATCAATCACCAACTTCCAACTCCGGGCTGCTTTGTGAAAGTTTCTAAAACCCACAAAGCGATTTCGGCCCGTCCCGGGAATCGAACCCGAGACCTCGTGATCAGCAGTCGGCTATGCGACAACTAGACCAACGAGGCAGTCAATATACCGATTTAAGGTCCACCGTCACTGCATTTGTAGCTAGTTGAACTTATGGCCCCGTTTGACGAACAATGCACGTAGTGGACCGATTGCATTTCATTCATTAATCGGTTAGTAACAAATAGTCACCACACGTTTTGAAAATATAAAAACTTTTAGTATTTTTTCAAAGCTTCAATATTTCAAAAAAAAAATTTCAAGACACGATTATTATTATTTAAAACTCCGAATGAATTAAGTGTCAGTTTAAAATTGGATTTAAAACTCTTCTGATATTTTTTCGAAGCAATTTTATTTCGAGAACCTTCTCAAAAAGTTACCTGCCATTTCTTATTTTAAACGTCGAATGAATGGAAGCCGAAATAGTGTCAGTTCAAAATTAGATTTGCAAACTGTGTCACGTCTTATTTTCACTTTTGTTTTTACAGTTACGCGTTAAACGTTTTTATTCGTACTGTTAGAAAAAAAGTAATGTGACCATCTTTCAAGTTAGGTCCGGACAAGTATTTTTTGTCATCGAATAAAGTCTTATCTCATATGAATGTTTTGTGATTAAATTCCTGAGAAATCAATAACACATAAATTGCGATTGACCTCTGCCCTGAACGATTTACAGTCATCGATGCTAATGCAAAATATATTTTTGATTGCATTACCGCCCGCCATTCATGCGTAATAGCAATCGCTGATAATCAGTCAAAGGAAGCCCTTGTCAAATCAAGTAAACAAGATAAAATGTTATAACTAACTGACAGTTATTTGATTTATCATAAAAGATACGATACGACCCATATTTTAGAGAAACGTCGCTTGCGATGTAAAGTTTGGTGACTTGGATGACGTCAGCAACTTGGAATATGCTAATCAGATTGATTGATGAATTAATAAAATTCAACGACAAATATTTATTAAAAATATGCATCTAATACTTATTTATATTCAAAGTAAAAACTAAAAGGTTTCTAGGTATTAAAATAAATATTTCCTCTCAAGTAATGTTTACAATAAACAGTCTATTACTTTTAATGTTACGTTGTCCCTATTTTCCGTGTAACGATTGTGTGATTATTTTATTTATACTCACACAAGGAAATGCATTAACCACATATATTGTTACCAAGGTTACGTTAGCCATGAATAAATAAACAGATAAAAGTAATTGCGGTTTTGATCAGAATCTAAGTCACGCTGGTAGTATAATTTTTGTAATTCTGCAAAATATTAAATTAATTCTAAAAATCTTACATTACAAAGGATTTATTCATATTTTTCCCACATTAAATCTTTCAGATAAATATCCGTAGGAATAATTATGGTTAGAAACGGATGTTATGTGGGTACGGCTCATCAAAGGACAATGTCATCTTAATTGGATTCCAGAATAGACTGCGCCACACATTCCTAACCTTGCCCACAATCATAGTCGCCATAACCACCACGTGACCACACGTCCCGTACTAAAATAATACTAAGCCGCGACGCGCTTCTCGGAACTGGTTAACTGCAGCATGGCAACGGTTGCGCAAGGTTAAATCGCGCGGTCAGCATATAACGTCCAATCAGAAGCCGCCAATGCTCTGACGTCAGCGACCACGCCTGCGCGCGCCTCCGAGCCGCCATATTGTCGCTTTCAAATACACGCATCAGTGCAAAATGTTTGCGCAGCGACACGGAGCGATAACAATTCGAGCCCTCTTTACGTGTATGATATTGTGTGTAATTTGTGACATCGATATCTTGCAAGCGTCAGATGACGGAGGAAAACGGAGGTCGGTCAAGGCAGACTAGCAGCTCGATGTAACACACATTTATGGCGCTCTCTGAACTCCACAATTTGCGAATGTCATCCATTTGAATTGTCTGTATCATTGCAACTGGCGCTAATTGTATCTTGTTTATGAGACCATTACTCAGATGTTTAAACCAATTATAGTTTCTTGGAACTTGTCACTTCTAATAGCTAAGATTTAAGAATTTGTTTACTAATTTGAAGACACTTACCCATCATGTTAGACATGAATTTCGATCTGTCCATTGGTGGAATCCATTTGGATGCCATGGGGAGGATAGCTGGCCATGTCGCTCCTAGGAGGAATCCTAGCAAGACTCTAACGGCTACTATCCATCCGAATCCGATGGCTGCGGAGCCAGGAGTGAGGAGGGTAAGGATACTGGCTAGCAGAGTACTGTAGCCGAACACCCGCCTGGCAACGAAACAAAAAAAACTGTTAAACGACCTGGGATATCATTTTGAAGCTGAAACATGAAGACTCATCAGTGTTTTAATTCAGATAACGATAATAATGCTGACTGTATTGCTTATATGGTTATAATAAAATCTGCGTGTCGCCATGAGAGGCAATTCAATATGAGGCACGTCAAAAATCCGCCGCCCGCATCGACGTCTCAAAAGCTGACACGCAAACATTTCACGAATGAACACACAATACTCAGTTACACGATAACGTACATAAATCGCGGCGCATGCCCGCATACATTCGAGTACGTTCCGCGTGAATCATTTCCTGTCATCTCCTTTTTTCAGCCATGCTATACTATCAGAAATTCACCGACTTCGTTATTTTTTAATCCAAGGTAATTTTCAGAAAGGTTCGCCAATTCGTAAACAAAACAACTGCAACGTTGGGATAACGACTGCAATCAAAATAAAATAGCCAAAAAACTTGTTAAACTTGATTTCAGCGTCCTCAATATCGTGTTATTCACACAATTAGTCACAAACCGGTTCTGTACGGCTGATAGAGCCGACGAGCGCAGGCGCACCGGCGGAATTAATTCAATAAGCAATATTCTTAATTGCATCAGTTGGTAATAATATCCATTACTGTTTTTCTTTGCCACGATCAGAAGCTAAAACGCGTTTCAGGATTATAACGTCTCAAAAAGGGAACAGTCTCTTCACCAATTACTGGTACATACTATTTAAGTATACTGAACGCCATTGAGAAATCATTGCTGGCTGACATAATAACTAAATTGTTGGTAATATAATGGCTTCGTGACCAGTTTCTATTATGAGTGATTATCATAGTTCAAACCGGTGGCAAGGACCAAAAGTTTCAGGCCAATCAACTTCGTTGACTCCTCCTGACCCTTTTATTTAACCCGGCGAGAGTGTGGTGAAAAAATGTTACAAGGAGTATGTGGCAGGGTATGACATACCCGCTTAGAAATTTGGCTGTAAAACTTGATTCTAATAAAAAAGTATTGTACAAATTATTTATTATTGTAAAATGACTATTCAATAAGGTAGCAAAAATAAATATCTCGAGTTTTTTTTACAATTTTTATATTTTACTCAACTCCAATTGTGATGACTATGAATTTTAAACAAAATTTTTTATCCTCTCAAAAAAATTATGAAAAAATAAAACTAAACAAGTTTTATGAAAAATAACTTAAAACTATTCTAACATGGATCGAACTCGGCTTGCATCACGCTTAAAATTCATTTTCTACGTAAATCTATATATTTATGAAGAAAATAAGCTCAAATAGTAGGAAAGTTTTTGTCACGAAATATATACACTAACTATGTGGCAGGGTATGACATACCCAAACGCGGTTTGCAAGCGAGTTACTCGAGTGCAGGCTGTCGCGTCACTGCAATCACTCCACTATCCCCTCCCGCAACCCTTTAACTCCAGCTACTCAAGACGACAACCACTTTGAAGGCCATAAACAAAAAATATACGCAAATAAGTAACACGGTGGGTATGAAATACCCTGCCACACTCTCGCCGGGTTAAGGCTTCTAGAAAGTTCGACGCTAATTTATTCGGACGCACAAATTGCAGAGACGCGTACATTCGTAATTTAAAATGAAATAACTCCGGCGAAATAAAATAATAACATTTGATTGCATCGCGAAAAAAAGCTATCGTCGAATTTAAATTATTGAGCCAAATAAAATTTCTGAACCGGTCTTTCCGAAGGAGAATTGCATGGTCACCAATATTTCAAATGCGAGCTTCAAAAATGAATGATGATAATCTTCTTGGTGCAACGTACGGTCGCCGCCCTCTGCAGCGCGAGACTTTTTTTCAACGTCCCCCGCAACAATCTACATGGTGTTGCCAACAATGAATGGCATAGTATTGCAAAAAAACATTGTTTACCATTCAGAGGCCAAGTTTTTGTTGCGAAGTGACATAAAAGCGTCTATTATTTGCAAATTGGACGGCATTCTGCCGGGATGAGCTTGGGATTGGCTGAGAAGATGCAGTTACCATTGCCAAATGCTTATTATAATTCAGTCTGGAACACGAACAGTCGCCATGTTGTATGAAAAACGTGACTTTCTCACGAGACCGTTATTTTTAGGACTAGACATAATAAAATAGTGTCAAGCACGTGTTGTTACAGTTTTATTGACATTTCATGGTTTCAGGGCTATTGTGGCTGTTCTTTCTGTATTCAGAATCTGGTAGCTGATTTTAAGGACGAATTGAAAGGATGATGGTTTTGTTAATTACCTGGCACCAATGATTTCTGCTAATCTGCCGCCTGGTAGTTCTGTGAGCACGTAACCCCAGAAGAAGCAACCAAGCAAGTGGTTCTTCTGCTTCGTGTCCCAATGGTAACGAGTTTGTTCGATGTGTTCTGGGTGCTGGAAGAGAAGAATTGGTTATTCTAAGTCTTGGTTACTACTAGACTATATACTAGAAGAAACTGCTTCATACATAGATCATTAAATTCTGAAGTACCTCAAAGGTTCAAGCAACCTCTACTGTTCTTCACCACATGTACCACATGTTCTTCTGCACAGCCGTTACAAGATAAGAAGTGAGAAACAGGAATAGATCAGCCAATTTCTGATGTATCTGACTATTGAGGAGTCACTATTATTTGTTTAAAACGAACAATAGCATGATCCCTTTTCTAAAAATAATCTATACCATAGTTTTTAACGTGCGGTTAGAACAAAGGAAGTGACTATCAGTTTTGCGGTAGACAGGAATAACCCGTCGCGCCAACTGACGTGTTTAAACTTCTTATGGCTTTAATTCTACAATAAAACGCAAAAACTAAAAGAAATAAAAAAGTAAAGAATGAAATCAAAAACCCATGTCATTGTTTTCTGAGAAACCCGCGGATGTGAGATAATCGATCACGAGTAAGTTTAGAGTATCAATTTAATTGTCTAATCAGGGTTTTATTGCAGCGATAGACATCTCACGATTATTTGTGGAATATCCAATGTCCATTCTGCGAAAGTCAAATTGGACGTAGTTATGCAAAAATGTTCCAACCCACAAGTCACCCGAAATCGAGATAATGTGATCAAAATACTTTTTATGACACCTAGTATCAGATTAGCAAAAACGTTTCAAGTTTTAAGCCTTCTGTCAGAAAATAATTTTCTCACTTTTGTTCCAACCCACAACCTTTATCACACAATAACTATTTTTATTTTGTTAAAACGTCACAAAAATCTTGTAGCGTTTTAGCAAAATTACGTAAATCCATTTTATTTTGTAACAAATGTTCCATTTATATTTGGAACGTTTATGCAAAAAGGCTTTCTGTATGGAAGTAGCTTTTAACTTAATTCGCAAAAACGATCCAATATCTGAAAATTGGTATATTTTGGTAGTTAATATATATTTTTTCTTATCTTAGACTCCCATCCTACATGAAAAACGATATTTTTTCGGTATCTTGAGTCAGGGTATAGTTTTTACCTAACGATACTGATTTTTCAAAAATTGAAACTGCGCTTAAAAAGCAACAACTTGTTTATACAGCTGACGAATAAACATGAACTATGAAAAATGCTAGAAAAAGAAAACC
>NWSH02000556.1:11018428-11030175 GCA_002382865.2 Heliothis virescens
ATATATATTTGAATAATTTTAGCTCAACCAGAACCCTCAAAATCGAGGAAAGACATGTGAGAAAAAATGTGTTGCGCCATCTATAATTTTTCAAAGTCAAGTAGTTAGTCAAGTATGAAAGTACGAGTATAGTTTTTATTCTTCAAAATCATAGATGGAGTCGTGCTTAAATTTTGATTATATTTAATCGTGTTGGGGGTATACCTTCCAGTACAGTCATAGGGACAAAAGTTTTTTTTGAGAAACTCTCAATATCGAAAGCAAGTGATGACAGTAAAAAGTAGTTGTGCTCTTTCTTCATTCCATAATCTCAAAAAAATATTAAAAACGCATAAAGTTAATATTCATGTTTTCACTTCTGCCAGCACTCCCGGAGTGCAACCTGGTGTTTTTTTTATCGATGGGAAATCATCAGTATGACCCCTCCCGCTGTAGGTGACAGCGTGAGGGAGTGTCAGACTTTTACTGACTAAAACCCACCATGTTCCTTCGGGCCAGCCAGGGCCGCGGTAACTCTTTAGAACAAACTGCGGCTCTGGTCCTAGTGGGCCCCGCAGGGGAATGCTGACTCTTTGAGGAGCGCGTGTAACAAATCAGTTAGAATCCCTCAGAAGTTAAAATCGCTTTAGTAGTTTTGGAGCTTTTAGCGCACAAACAAACGTTATACTTATTATGTTCTCAAATTAATCGGGTACAGAACCTTTACAATAAAAGACGCGGACCCGCCTGACCATTTTGTAGGTAGGATCACTCTGAATCTGTCAAAGCCAATCCACGTGACATTAAAATGTTTTAAATGTCTAACTGCCGCACTCAGAGACGTCATTTAAGCTAATCATTACTTATCTTAAGTATAGAAAGACTTTATGGATATTGACATAAGTGTCAATATTTTTTTTTAAGTAATCATTAAAATTTAATTGACGTCTCTGAGTGCGGCAGTAATTAATTAGAACTAATTGGCGCATGTGCGGTAGTTGTCCTCGATTTTTTTCGCATCTTCTTAACACGTGTATGAGTAGTATGGAGTTCAGTATAGATAGGTATATTTTTTTGGTTGGACGCCCTTCCACGGTCTCCTAATATGATCCTCATTCCACCACTTTGCATGCCAATAACATGACAATAGGTTCATCTAAAGTCCAACTCACTTAAGATACTTACGTATTATTTGAATCGGTAGATATTCATATTCATATGTAAAAATATATTTAGTTTGTCAGGTAACTAGTTGTTTTCCCGCGGTTTCACCCGCGTCCCGGATGAACTTCTTCCCCTACCCGGATAAAATATTGCCTATGTTACTCGGGTATATACTAGCTACCCAACAGTGAAAGAATTTTTCAAATCGGTACAGCAGTTTCTGAGCCTTTAGAGCACAAACAAACAATTTTTTTTAGTCTTTATTATACTTATTAGTTTATTGGGTAATAAGTGTCGGGTAACAACTTTTATGAGCACAAGTAACACAAATCAACGATATATTCCACGATTATATTATCAGACAAGCTTTATTTACGAGATCAAATCAATTGAACTTCATAATTACAATATTGTAATCAGGAGCCAAGAGCCATGTCGATTCTATCCTATCACGTTTTTGTCTTCACGTGCCTTTAAGGTGAATGCGACGCCTGGAAGCGGGAAAAGTACAACATGTGCTTTTCATGTTTTACCTAAGTTAACATTCAATATGAGGCGTGATCTTATCTTTTGCGGTTTTCCAACATTTTCATTTTCCATGCATTTGCCAACATAATAGGTAGGTGTTACAGACAACAGGTATAGGTTACCTACCCGAATCTGTAAAATTTTGCCAATCGAACATTAATCTTCTATTGTGATAAGGTTGAAAATCAATTGAAGGCAAATTGAGGTGGGTTGATATGTTCGCGTCTGTAGTTTAAAGTGTAACTTAGCGACATAACGATAAAATCCTGATTCAATAGTACAGACAACAGCAGGTCACGGTACTCGAATCTGTCAAATTTTACCAGTCAAACATTAACCTACCGCTATTGTGATAAGGTTGAAAATCAAATGCAGAAATTTGATAGATTGTGGTAACTTGATGTGCTGTTGCCTGTACCATTACGATAACCAAATGCTTGTAGGCGTTGACTAAATCACCTGGCTAATCGTGTTGAGTATAGACATAAATAAGTATGGAATAGTATCGCGTAGCTAAATGTTGGCTGAGTGCTTGAATATTTCAGCGAGATAATTGAAGTGGGCGTATTAGAGCACTAACGATTAGCCATTCATTAGTTCTCGTTGCGAGAAAACTGTCTCTTAATATTTCTAGGTTTGGCACTCAGTAGTTTTAATAAAATATAGGGTCATTATATAACAACATCAGATTTTATTTTATACTAGCTTCTGCCAGCAGTTTCATCCACGTCCCGTGGGAACTACTCGGCGCACCTGGATAAAAAGTATCCTTCCTCGGTAAATAGGCTAACTAACACTGAAAGAATTTTTCAAATCGGACCTTCCTGAGATTAGCGCGTTCAAACAAACAAAGTCTTCAGCTTTATCTATACTAATATTATAAAGCTGAAGAGTTTGTTTGTTTGATCGTTTGTTTGTTTGTTTGAACGCGCTAATCTCAGGAACTACTGGTCCGATTTGAAAAATTCTTTCAGTGTTAGATAGCCTATTTATCGAGGAAGGCTTTAGGCTACATAACATCACGCTGCAACTATTAGGAGCGAAGAAATAATGGAAAATGTGGAAAAAACGGGAAAGATTATTCATCCTTGAGGGCTTTCGTTGCGTGCGCTGCGAAAACGGTTCAAGATACCAAAAATATATGTAGGAAAGAATTATTCCTCTTGAAATGAGCTAAAAAAATGTCCGCGACAGTATATGTCTATCTTTTAAGATTAACTCTCTAGAACCGTTTTTATGGTAATCTTTGGTGGAAATGAATGCATTATTTGTTAAGAGTTGTATCAACGTAATAATATTAATCTTTATCCAAATAAATAGTAAATAATGTTGTTGATTAAGAGTATTTAATCTATACTAATATTATACAGCTGAAGAGTTTGTTTGTTTGAACGCGCTAATCTCAGGAACTACTGGTCCGATTTGAAAAATTCTTTCAGTGTTGGATAGCTCATTTATCGAGGAAGGGTTTCTTTTTATCTGGGTGCGTCGAGTAGTCTTCTATCTTCTTCTTCTATCTTGGTCTTCTTCTATCTATATAAATAAAAGTCTAAGTCCTGACTGATTCACTGACTCAATATCGCACAGCCCAAACGCGTGAACTTATAAAGCTGTTTTTTTTCACAGAGGTTCATCTTAAGACTCTGACGCGTGTTAAGAAAGGATTTTTTGAAATTCGTGTCCTAAGGGGTTGAAGTAGGGGTTGAAACTTTCTATGGCAAATGAATGTTAATTACGAATTTCAACATGAAACTTGGTGAAGTTACTCCTTGAAATAAATAAGTAAACACGTGCTTCACATTTTTTTTAAATAAATCCATTAAAGGGTTAAAATGGGGTTTCCGGTTGAAATGGGGTTGACAATTTGTATGGTGAACTAATCAACGCAAGGCCCAAACCCGTAAACCACTAAAGCTGAAATTTTGCACAGAGGTTCATCATAAGAGTCCCACGCGAGATAAGGAACGATTTTTTAAAATTCATCTCCTCAGGGGTTGAAATAGGGGTTGAAATTTGTATGGCGAACAAATATCAATGATGAATTTCGACATAAAACTTCGTGAAGTTATTCTAAAAATTTATCCACGTGATGAAATTTTTCTGCTGAGATATTTAATTTGAAGATCTAGAACACCTTATGTGGAACTTCAAGAGCCCAGCTATACTATAACACGTGTAGGAATGATGTCTTAGCAAAAGTTGTTTAGTCTGGTGGGTTGACTTACAAAAATGAAAGTTCTGAATCGCCTCGCATATTCAGTCGCTACCGGGCTCTTAGAATACGACATCAGATGCTTCAGATCTTTGATTTTGACGACCCCGTTGTCGCTGGCATAAGCGACATGATCCGCGTACGAAGTCGCGGGCAGAAGCTAGTAATATTATATTAGTATAGAAGTACCTATAGATTTTGCTTTGATTTGATCCTACATAGGTAGGTAGTTGAAGACTTTATCAATTTATCCTGATACTAGTGACTTGGTCCTCCTTCTCTTGAGAGAAATCATACCGTCGTGGGTGCACCTAGTGGCAGGGAGTGTCAGACCACAGGTCAGACTTTTACCAACTGAACCCTACCTTTCTCCCTTTTGAAGCCCTTTGTGTACCAGGGCCGCGGTAACTCTTTCGAACATTCTCGAAGCAGCAATCCCGCAGCACCTTTACCCTTCCTAACATTCAACATCAGTTAAAATCAGAATGATTTTGCTCCTTTTCCGATTTTTATCCCAAAAATACCAGAAGGAGATATTGACGTAAATAGTCTGGTACTTCCTCGGCTTCGTTTTGAAATATTCACACGCCATGTTTTCATAGTCATTACCGGTTTATAATTCTATCGATCGATTAGAGGAGTTGTAATTGTTTCCAAAATAATCTGCTAGTTTCCTAACACGAGTCATTTGTGAATATCTTCTGGATTTCATTCATCAGTTTAGAATTATTATGTTAAACTAGATTGCAGCAGCGATTTCATCCGCGTCCAGGGGAAACTTCTTTCCATACCCGGACAAAGTATAACCTATGTTACTCGGGTATAGTCCAGCTTCCTAACAGTGAAAAGATTTTTCAAATCGGTTCAGTATGGCTCCGACCATAGGGTAGGGTAGGTATCCATCTTTAGGGTAGAAAAAAACAATCAGAAAAAAAAATATATTGGTATAGATTTAATTACTCCAACAATGATTATATAATTTATTCTTTTACCTATTGATTTTATCTCTAATCATTCCAATCTGTATATTTTGTTCGCAAAAAAGTTTTATGGTTATAACAATACACTTTATTATTGAGTTTATAGCAATCACGTGTTTATTGATGGTAGGTCATTATCTCAACAATACATTAAATACCTACCTAGAACCTAATATAAAAAAAATAACACTTCTCTATATATTTTTTTCCGTGCTTCAATACGTGGGTACTTGCCTAACACCTTGATTCTATGGTGAATACGGGTATTCGTAATTACAATTATATTATTATCTTTGAAATACGTACGCTAATTATCCGCTATAAGGATCTTTTGCTAATAAAATCGTACTGCAGCGTACAAGAATAGCACTTTAATATGCTCACGTGGAATCACCCGTACAATTCACATACACGTGTTGTTAAATTATGTACTTTAAAATAAAGATTGAGTAGGTATATAGGTTCTTTCTGTTTGGTTTGGTAATTATCCTAATTTAGCACTTAGTATAACTTGCTGCCTCGTTGGTCTAGTGGTCGCATAGCCTACTGCTGATCACGAGGTCTCGGTTTCCCGGGTTCGATTCCCGGGACGGGCTGAAATCACTTTGTGGGTTTTCGAAACTTTCACAAAGTAGCCCGGAGCTGGAAGTTGGTGATTGATACACCCGTGCATCAGAGAGCACGTTAATGTCGGTCCTGCGCCTGATCTCTCTCCGATCGTGTCGGATTGCCGTCCCTTCGGGTTATGAGAGTNCACCCGTGCATCGGAGAGCACGTTAATGTCGGTCCTGCGCCTGATCTCTCTCCGGTCGTGTCGGATTGCCGTCCCATCGGGTTATGAGAGTGAGGGAATAGGGAGTGCACCTGTGTCTGCGCAAATGCTTGTGCACTATAATATGTCCTGCGCAGCTGGCTGATCTCCTTATATGAGAACAGCCGCCGTGGCCGGCAATCGGCTAGGATGCCATCATCATCATAACTAGCTGTGAATACCTATAACCTTTCTATCCGTTGTTTTGCAATTAGAGATTAAAATCAAACATTTACATTGTGCTAATGCCGAATCTTTCTCTAATCGCAAAATAACGTTTATCTAGTTCCATGTCAAACAGCTGGCTTAATACACTATTAAATAAATAGCAGAATGTATAATATCCTTCAGCGGTTTCACCTGCGTCCCGTGGGAACTACTCCGCGCACCCGGATAAAAAGCCTTCCTGGATAAAAGGGCTATCTAACACTGAAATAATGATTCATATTGGACCCAGAAGTTCCTGAGATTAGCGCGTCCAAACAAACAAACTCTTCAGCCTTATATTATTATTAATACTAGATTCCTATTGCCATTTTCCATAAAACAAATAAAATAAAATATATCTTTCTACCCAGGGCGGGTTGACGATAAAACGCGTGATGGAAGAGACAGGCTGTCACATCCACTTCCCAGATTCTAACCGCACCAGCACCGTTGAGAAGAGCAACCAGGTCTCCATTGCTGGGGATATGGAGCGCGTTGAGAGGGCTAGAGCTCGCGTTAGGGTAAGTAGCATTATTTATTTTGTTATTTAAACTCATTGTTGTTTTGTATAGGTTTTGTACTGTATTTAGCTTATTGTTAGTCTAGTGCTTGAAATAGTATTTTCTTATTGGATATATCAAGGCACTGTTGATTTTTGGTCCAGATTGTGTTTATACCTACTAAATATTTATTTTTTAACTAACTAACTAAGACTAAGCAATAGCATGTTATACACACTAGCGCCACATCTATTCTAATCGAGACGTGGCTCGTTTTTAGTCATCAATGGGATTGGAGGCGCCTGTTAAAATAATAAGGCCAGTAGTCGCATTTCTCCGTTTTAACTGACGAAAAGCTATTTATTAGATATCATACATTGCTATCCATTTGTTATTTGTTTATCATTTTTTTTTTGTTTTAAATAGCCTTTGTTTTAACTTTTTATTTGTCCTTAAAAAAATGTCGTAGAAATATAGCTAAAAATACCGATTCTCCTACACAGTCCCTGACTCCACTGGTGTTCTGTTTCGAACTCCCGATAGTGCCGAGCACTCAGCCACTGCCGGACATCACCTCGCCGTACGTGCAAAATATACAGGACCAGTATAATGTACAGGTAAGCTATTTCCTATTTCTACTCCATTAAACATTGTCATTAAGCAATGCACATCTTTTCTGAAGCAGAAAAGTTCAGCATAATATAAGGTTCTACGTTCTAAAGTCGAAATGTAACTTAATAGTTCAGGTCGGCTTCCAGCGAGCTAAGAAGGAAAGAAGTACCTACCAGTGTTTTATATGGAGCGACTGCCTATCTGACTTCCTCATCACATGTACCCGGCCAATAAACCTCTGGTGAAACTGGTTGTAAGGCTTTATGGCTTCTGACTACACATAACGACGGCCAAAGATGTTGAAAAACTGCACTAATTTAACGTGCCTTCCGAAACACGCAGAAACTCTTCATGACAACATAGTCGTACCCATTGACTGACCCACCGCATCAAGACTTGCTTAACCTTCTCATCAATAGACTCGTGCAGACTCAGCCTGTAAGGAACACGTACATTCAACATACTCCTTAACCCAGGTTCCAGTTCAAGGATCCCATATTCTTAGCCATAGATTTACCAGGGTTTCTGATTGTCTCTCATCAGGTAATGCTGCGTAACCGTCCGAAGTTGCACGCGAACCTGCTGGTGGTGAAGGGAGTGCAGTGGGAGGTGCAGGCCACCATGGAGGCCACCAATCTGCTCATGAACTACATGTGCGGACCTCTTGCTGTCAGTATTTACGTATTTCTCAAATAAAATTTAAATTCAAATAAACTGTAACTCATATTAATGAAAATCTAAAAAAGTGAAGCCTAATTTAGCTTCAGAAATACAAAATGAGAGTTTTAGCACAGATTAGGTTTTAGTATTTGTCGATTCAATATTTTGCATTTACATCACATCATGCAAATTAAGTAACAAGCGGTAGACGACAAAATGCACCTATTAATTTACGTTAAAAAAAAAATAAGACGCCTAACAGTTTTTTAAGAGAATTCAATCACGTTGCGACTCTTGCGACCTCTTTATCTGTAAAAAATAAATCGCAATCTTATTCTAATCACTTTCAGCCTAAAAACCATAAAAAATAATCAGTACCTATATCCTTATTCTACACCTTAAAAGAAAATCTTTCGTCAATCACCAACTTTTTTTCCAGAACCAAACCCAAGTGCAGATGTCTTTAGAAATATCTCCGATGCACCACAGCGTGGTGGTCGGCCGCGGAGCCGAACAGCTGAAGGTCATCATGAAGGGCACCAACACCCAGATAATGTTCCCAGATGCCGAGGACCCTAACATACCAGTTATCAAGAAGTCCTGCGTCACTATCACTGGGAATATCAAGGATGTGTACGCGGCTAGGCAGCAGTTAGTGGTAAGTGATAGATAACATGTTATAATCAGGTCATGACTTAGCGTGGCCTGTATGGATGGTCTCTTAACAGACCACATACCCAGGTTGGTAGATGCAAAGACCATCTATCTAGATGCATGTCGATGCGGGTGCAGTGCCGCACCATAAACCATGTGGTACTTTGTGTTCTGTCCAATGTGCCAGTAAAAGTTCAACTTGCCGCCACTGATAATCCAGTATGCATGGGGAACTACTGGGCATCAAAACTTTTAGATCGATGCGGTTTTCAGCGTAGCATTTGCCAGAATAAGGTGGTTTTTGGTTCATCAAACGATTAAAAGAAGCTAAAAATAATCAGACTTCAAAAAGCACTAGAACGGTAAGTAGTAGTCGGCCTAGAAGTTAGTGTCTAATGGATGCAATTATGTTTATGTCCGTGGAGACATAAACATAGTTGCGACTTCTATACCGATGTACCTAAAGGTTTTTGGTTTTCCTTATCATAAGTTACTTAATTGAAGTCGGTTTTACTTTTGTTAAACAATGCAGCAGGGTGATGATAATATCGTTACACAGGGCAGCCTCCCTCTAGTGGTGATATTCGACGTGTCGGACGACGCGTGCCGCATCGACAGCGAGCTGGCGAACCGGCTGATGCACAAGTACAGCGTGTACATCAACATACGTCGCAAGCCCAAGCAAGGGATCACTTCCATCGTTGTTAAGGGCATTGAGAGATGTGCTGGTAAGATATTAGCATTATTTTTTATATATTTTAGTTGGGTCTTTGAAATTGACTCGGCCATAAATGGTAGTAACATGTAACGTGATAATACTGAGATTGAAACACAAGAATGAAAAATCTTTTATATTTTTTACCAAATTCTGGTTCAGATAGTAGTGGCGGAATGCTTAGCTTATGTCTAAAACATAGGAAAACACTAAAAGGTGTTTTCTTTCTGTAAACAAGTATCCCTAGAAAAAAAGTAATATCTATGGGATCCAAAACCACCATGACTTATAATTTTTGCATGCGCCAAATAAATTTTGTTTAACCATACAAAGCTGCCGTACAATATATTAATGTAAATTTTTCCTATAGGTGACATCTACGAAGCTCGTCGCGAACTCCTCGGCGCCAAAGAGCCTGTCATCACGGCAGAAATTCCCGAATCCTACAACATTCCTTCCATTTCGGCCAACAATATGTCCAACTTTGGCGTCTTCAACCCATTCTCACCAACACATGCGGCCAACATTGGCAATTCTCCTTGTTCCCCATACAATTTGCAGTTGAGCGAATTGGCCAACTTCGCTGGCCTTGGCAGTCCAATGTTTGGCCATAACCCGCCAACACCAGGAGGGTATCCCAGTCCCTTATCCCCGGTTGCGTTGACCCCACCAGTGTTCCCTAACTCCTGGATGGTGCCTTCTCCTCAGCCGAGGAGTGGGCAGTTCCATTATCCTAATATGCTGCCTAACCCTAACTCGGTTATGTATAAGAATCAAGGTGGATCGTGGAACCGTGAGTATTGAAATTAACCTTTTATGATGCTACTAGCTTTTGTCTCCGGTTTCCGAGGGAACTATTTCCCGCACCCGGATAGTAATAGATGGAAATAAGGCCGATCTACTAGCGCTTATCGGCTTTGCTCTATTGTCACGTTTGTTCCCGTTCCTTAAATCTGCTTGATTTATTTATCTTTCACCAACCGTTTTTCTGTATGTTAATTTAGAACACAGTTAAGTAACATACAATGAATTTGCGTGTGGTAATCATGATTTAATTGACTGTATGTTTGTACCAGCGATGACGAACGGCGCAGAAATGGTGGTGCCTCAACAGATGATGATGCAGCCTTCTTACCAACAAATGCCAGCTGATAATAGACCCGTAAGTATCATAAACCTTTTTGTCTCGTTACTAAGTAGATAGTGGAATTAAAAAAGAAATTGTGTGTAGAACAAACTAATGTGAAAATGGTTTCAAACTTGTCTAAAAGCGCTTTTTACATTGACGGATTTTGACGCTAGTTTTTGCTAAATTTCGGCATTTATTCGAGGAGTCATTGCACGAAATTACTGTAATTGCTGTCTTTATGTAAATAATTTTGCTTTTGTCGTCAGACTACGCTGAGCCAGCTACTGAACTCGAGCTCTCAAGCCAGCAGTGGATACCAGAGCAACTTCACCGGCAGCTCCGTATCTCTTGACACGCAAAACATATCTGGTAAACTATTTCACTTAATTCTTTATTTTTTTACCCCCGACGCAAAAAGCGGTCCCCCAACGCGAAGTATTTTTTTTAGAATTATTAATACATTTTTAGATACCTTTATTTAATTATTTTTTACTTTTTAACGGGAAATTGAATTTTTGTGTCGGGAGTTTTCAAAAATTTTATTTATACATCTGCGTACCCTTTTCCCAACTATGTTGGGTTCGGCTTCCAGTCTAACTGGATGCAGCTGAGAACTATTGTTTTACATGAAGCGACTGCCTGTCTGACCTCCACAACACAGTTACCCGGGCAACCCGATAACCATTGGTTACATTGTTTGTCAGAATTTCTGGCCCATAACAACTGCCAATTTTTCATACATTTCATCTATTACATACTAAACAAATAAAGTAATTATTCGATAAGTAGGAATTAGGATTCTATAGTCAGAATTGCTGTAGAACCTATCTAGTTAGTTATCTCCGGTGGTGTCGGATGTCCGTCCCATCGGGTTATGAGAGTGAGAGAATAGGAAGTGCACCTGTGTCTGCGCAAATGCTTGTGCACTATAATATGTCCTGCGCAGCTGGCTGATCTCCTTATATGAGAAAAGCCGCCATGGCCGGCAATCGGCTAGGACGCCACCAATAGTTGTTTGTATAGCTTCTAAAACCTACGGTTTGTGAAGGTGTAGGTGACGGCAGCAACGTGGCGTCTCCGTCGGTGTCCCCCATCAGCAAGACTCACAGCCCCGCGCCCTCCACTGACGCAGAACGCTCACAACAAGGTTGGTTATTAATATTATAACTTCTACTAATATACCTAAGTAATAGATTTGGACCATACGCAGCGCAGGCAAGAATGATGAAGAATGTAATTTAAGTTTTGCAAGCCACATGGCAAGATATGGTAAATGCACATTTTTTTACTTAACTAGCATAAATGAGATCTTTATTTAGTAGGTAGGCATTTTGGGACCAAAATACTTCTAAAAACCCGTCATGTAAAGCAAAACCTTCGACGTCATCGAAGAAATACAGAACTTTTAAAGTAAATTGATTTGAACTGATAGTTATTTATGAGATTTACTTTTAGTACCTATCAACGTGAAAAAATTACAGAAACCAGCCATAGGACACTCCATCACCCTTATTGTGTCAAATTCTCGATGGAACTAAACTCGACTCCATTTCTCAGAATTAGCGAACATCATATCAGACTTACCCATAGCTGACC
>NWSH02000556.1:11047828-11068339 GCA_002382865.2 Heliothis virescens
TCAAATCGCCTGGCAATTTTTTTCCATGATTACCAATAAATAAACTATATTCTATTAAATTTTGAAGCTTACAGAAGGAAGTTTTTTTTTCTTATTATTTCAAATAGATGGCGCTACTAGTATACAATTATTTCAAGTCTAGCTATTTCTATGCACCTTTTGAGTCGCCTGGCAGATACTTCTGCTTACTCAAATCGCCTGGCAATTTTTTTCCATGATTACCAATAAATAAACTATATTCTATTAAATTTTGAAGCTTACAGAAGGAAGTTTTTTTTTCGTAATAATTTTACATTTTGAAAAATAAAATGCATGATGATGTGCAGGGCTGAGGCCTGCCAGGTCTTTGCTGTTGGCCTTGGTGTACTCTGACTCATCACTTTACAAATTTCTAGCCTTACAGGCCGACCGTTAGTCGGAGGGTTCACTAGCTCTCAGGTTATGTTCTTTTTCGTTAATTATATAATTATGGGTATACTGTGTTACATACATGCAGTACGCATTAAAAAATAAAAATGGAGTGATATGAATGCTTATAACCTCCAACTAAAATGTTTGAGTGAATGATCAATGTATTTTTTGGACAAGACCCCATTTGCCATCATATTTTTATTTTATTTCTTTGCACGAATATAATTTTCAAAAATAAAGAAAAATATTCTATAATTTATTTTCTACCAGTCACAGCCTTATGACGTAAAACGATGTTCAGATAAAAACTGCGACGCGAGCCAGCAATAATATTTAACTGCCAGTTATTGATAATAATCATTTGTATTCAACATATCGAGTCACGCAGTAATATCTGCTCTTACATTCAATTAACTACAACTTTGAGCAAAAGGGTAATTTTAAATCGGTGATTATTGATCGATTTTTGAGTGGTGATTATTTATTTTTTTGTGATTTCGTTTTATATTAAATTTTTGTCGTTTATGTATAATATATGTAGATTGTGTTGTGTTTATTAGATTTTTGTTTAAACGTAAAAATAATATTTTCTTTTTGTGTTTTAGAATATTCGGGAGTGCGTGTTCCGATTTCACGGACTGTGAATATTGTGAGGACCGAAGAAAACGTTACAAAAAATATAATAATAAGTAAGTAATTTTCAACTATTAAACAATACATAAAAGTAAAACATTTAAATTTGTTTTACCCCATTAGATTTTTACCGAAGTCACATCACCTTCATTTCAACGGCGGTATCATGTTGCCCGGGTAACTGGGTTGAGGAGGAAAGCCTATATAATACTGGTACTCAGCTGCATCCCTGAGAGCCCTGCATTAGACTGGAGGGCAAATTCATAAGCGTTTTAATATTTGCCCTGTCCCATGAATCATATGTGATACACACCAATTGTTTAACTATTGTGTCTGCTTTGTGGACAGTTAAGGGATTAAAGGATGGAAACTGTTTTAATCTTGAAGATATATCGTCAATTGTTCATGAGGTTCATAAATACTTACAACTTAATTCTATCATTGACCTGACTCGGCTGTGACGTGGATATAACGTACATTATTACTCGTCTTAACGATTGCATTAATCACATCGTTATCTTTTTAACTACCTCGTTGATTTAGTGGCCCCGTTTACAGTAGCCGGCGTTTGCACGCAGCAAAAGCGTTTCAAGGTTCAGCAGGCACAAAGATGCGTCCCGAGGGAACTTCAACCCACAATTGAATAAAGAGTAGCCTGTGTATTAGCTACTAGCCTCTGCCAGCGGTTTCACTCGCGTCCTGTGGGAACTACCCGGCGCACCCGGATAAAAAGCCTATAGCCGTCCTCCACAAATGGGCTTTCTAACACAGAAATAATTTTTCAAATCGCACCAGTAGTTCCTGAGATTAGCGCGTTTAAACAAACAAACTAACTCTTCAGCTTTATAATATTAGTATAGACTCACTGACAAGTTTTGTCAAAATCAGTTCATTAGTTTTTGAGCGAGTATTAAACATCCACAAACACGTCCTAACTTTTACATGTAGAATGTAAAGAGTTTACGAGTGATGAATTTCCATTTGCAGATACCACTCGCCAAGCATAACAAGCCACAGTTACTACAGCGCCATGAGTAGGGCGGAGGCCGAGCCGTTGCTGCAGGGAGCTGTCACGCCGACCTACAGGGCTGTCAGCACCGAGAGTATCGACTCTTTGGTGAGTTTAATTCGTTATAGAACTACTAGCTTCTACCAGCTTCTTGAGGGCAGTTTTTCCCGTAAAAGTAGCCTATAATATGCACTTATATTATTCTAGTGTATAAGCTATACCCATTAGGTCCTGCTTAGTTTCACCAAAATCCGTTCAGCCGTTTGCGCATGATTTAGTAACAAACATGCACATACACACAATGTAATCTATGAATTAATATTTCAAGGTTTGCTTCATGACGACATGAACAACAATGAATAAGTTCGAAAAGGTCAAATCTCATTTCTTATCAAAATCTACCCTAACAACTATGCTCTTTTAAGTAATATAAAAACATCGTATGTTTTAATGTTTGACACACAAGCAACAAGCATGTTATGCCTCGTGCGTAACTTGTGACTAATATAAACAAAAATACGATTAAAAGTTCGTGAAAAATTGTTATCAACCGACCTATTAATTAAATTTATTAATCGGTCGGATAAAACTCAAACATCACTGTAGGCCTCATATTTTTCCTGACGGTTTTTGAATTGAGAATTTACCAAATGGGTTACCGATTTTTCTTTAATTCTTAATTCAAAATTGGTCCTTTTTGTTACTATAAATATGTTATGTATAATTTATGAATCAATCAAACATGTGATTTAAATAGTTTATATTACTAGGGACGGATAATAGTAGTTAATTTGGTCGATATATTTATCATCAGTTTCAAATAACTGATAGGGCGCACGTTCCCAAACCAGAAGCTTCCGGATCAAACATTTAAATTAAACTTATCTTTCTCACATGACACTAACGATTTAGTTATTTATCGTAAAACCGTCAGAAGCCTATCTTAATGTTAACAAAATGGACCATCTATATTTAGTCAAGGATACTACGTGATAATTAAGATGATAGTCGAATATCGCGACGCCAGTGTTTTGACTATTTTCAACAATTTTGTAGTTAATTAACTTAAATTATTTACGACTCTGAGACGTTTTGTAGCAGTCATTAAAATAATAGCAATTGCTCTGTTAAAATCATTTAAAATCTATTATAAAATAACTTCTATCCTAAATATTCATTTGGGGATGTGAAAAAATGCTTTTATTCCTTTTGTATTTTTGAAGGATACGTGATAATTTATCATTTATCAATAAATAATACTGGCCATCCATCAATCAGGTTATAAATAAAAGGATTTTGAACTTTACCTTCAACTGTACTTGTTGAAGAACTTGGCAATTCCATTTTGTCATCCTACTGCGTCACTAAGGCTTGCAAAATACCCATCAATCATACGATGTACCTAGTATTATTCTTATGCAACTTTCCAATCTCAAATCCAAGTCCAATAGGGGCATAGACCAGCCATTTAAACCGAAGGCATAGACGCCATCTCAACCTACCCCAATCTATCAAATATCGATTGATAAAATTTTACAGACACGGGTTGGTTAACCTGCTGGCGTCTGTACCATTAGGCAAGATTTTAACCAGCAGCATCTTTTCAGATCTCCTATACGTAGAGATCACGATTCTTGCCTTCCAAATAGTCGCAGATATTTGTCGTCATTGCCTATTACTATAGCAACAATTTGTTAGCACTCTTAACATGTGATCATTTATCTTTTTGTACGTATTAAATGGTCAAAGGCCTTTGTTGTAAAAATTATCAGCCACAAGCAACAGCAGGGGTTTCAGTATCACTTTTGCATGTCATTATATTAATTTTAATTGTTGGTAGATTGAAAGTAACGTGTTTTTCGGCAAGTTGTAAATCGGACAAAGAAATAATAATGAGAAAGATAACACAACTAGGTATAGGTGTCCATGACGTATTAAACATTTTTGGGGATTTAATCACCGTGTATTGTGATAATTAAGCGTAAAACCAAACTCTAAGTTATGATTATTTTTGGTTCTAGTCTTTATTCGGCTTGAATATCTAATCTAGGAATAGATAAGTCCCTAAAAAGGATTTTGACTACAGTGAATTTTATTGTTTATCTCCAGGGGCCAGCCGAACTGTCATCAGATGCTGTCCTAGCCACATTCAACAAGACATTTGAGAAGACTTTCAAGCCTGACACAAAGAAACAGAGTTCACTAGTTACTATGTAAGTAATTATTGTCAAATGGAACAAATTACTATCTTAGACAGGGGTTACACGATCAGTCTGGCGTCATTCTGGCGTCAGGCACAGACTGATGAAAGACTGACGGACAAAAAACACGGTACATTTTGGACCATCAGTCCGTCAATCAACCGGTTACACGATCATTCTTGACCAGACTGATGGAATGGACTGACGCCAGACTGATCGTGTAACCCCTGTCTTACAGATGATATTTTGAACTTATATTAAAATACCTAAATCAAAAACCGGCCGACGGTCAATTCAAAAACCGGCCGACGGTCAATTCAAAACCTTTTGGTATTCCATTCATAATTCAAAAACCGTAATTCATAATTCAAATAAAATGTTATTCCTTCTTTTGTATTTTTCTTGCAGCTAACTCTATTGTAATTCAGTTTTTCAGTATGGAACACGATAATGGGGTCTTCGCTGCTGACGATGGCGTGGGGGGTGGAGCGAGCTGGTCTGCCGGCGGCTCTGGTGCTGGTGGCTTTCATGGCCGCGTTATGTTTATACACGGCATATGTGCTGCTCAGGGTTAATAAGCACCACGGTGAGAACGCATTCATTAAAAGCTTTTATTTCATTGATATTAAAGGTCTGAAGTTAATTTCTTATGGCTTGAAAAAAAAACAAAAGTTATTTGAACTGGTTTCACCCGTTAGCTACCCAATTCGTGAGATATTAGGACCAATCATATTCTTAGGTTAGGTGTTTCCTAAGTTTTTCTCCGTTCAACTAATTAGTTCTTTTGAACTGGCAGCGATGCATGGCTTGATATTATCTGAGGAAAACAAAAATAGAGAACCAGGCTAATTCAAATCAGTAATTAAGTTGTCAAAATAGCCCAACTATTGGAGAAAAAGAGCGAAGTGATATTTGTGTATATTTTAATAGGTATTCTTTCTTTTTTATCCTCAGGTAGTGATAGCTGTGAGGTGCCGGCGCTATGTCGAACCCTGTTGGGCCCGTGGGCCGAGGTGGTGGCGCATATCTTCAGTCTACTCGTGTTACTTGGTGCCAATATAGTGTACTGGATACTTATCACAAACTTCTTGTACTTCACTGTTAATTATTTTGTTGGTAAGTCATAAAAGGTCAAACTCGTGTTCAACAGTTTTTGTTTGTTTGTTCATGTTGCTGTGTATGCCTATACCGGTAATTAGATATTGCTTATTTTTATCTCTAACTTAAATATGCTTAAGTATACTTCAAGCCATACACCAAAAGCATTTTACTTTTTTCACAAAAATGCCTTTAAAGACGCAAATTGATTTTTTTAATTAACTAACGTCTCAAAAAGTAGGAATGTCTCAATTCGGGTATTTGTATGAAGTTATTGTCTCCAGATCTCAACAGTTCCAACACGACAGTATACAACACATCGCTGCTATGCCCTCGTCATTTAAACGAGTCGCTCCTGATAGCGGAGCCGGAGGCCGACTCGGCGTACTGGGGGCTCCACACGACGGTGCCCATCTACGTGGCGCTCATAGTCTTCCCACTGCTTAACTTTAAGAATGTTTCTTTCTTCACCAAGTTCAATTCGCTGGGTAAGTTTAAAATTTGTAATTCTTAATTACGTATCTGATGAAGCCTTTTTCCAGTATCCTGACTATGTTATAAGTATGTGACTTTAACAGTATGTGGTCGCATTGGAAAATATCTGCCTAGCCTTTTTTCGATTGATGACCCCCATCCTCGAATGGAGATCAATTGACTCAATGTATTAACTTATGCTACTTGCTAAAATACTAGAGACTGTCACAACCGTTCTGACCCCTTCAACTCGAAACTCCTTAGAAGACATAACTAGGAGTATCTCAACTATCCCTATAATAACTGGTTTGTATGATTCCAGGCACATTATCAGTAGCGTACCTGCTAATCTTCGTTCTGGTGAAGGGTTACGCGTGGGGCATCAACATCGGCGAGCTGTTCACGCAGTCGCACGCGATCAGGAACGCCGCCGTACTCAGCGGCATGCTCGCCCTCTCCTTCTATATACACAACATTATTATTACTATTATGAGCAACAATGCTAGGCAGGATAAGAATGTAAGATTTTATTCCGTATCTACTTATTATCGGTAATTTTATATACAACCTTTCAGTGTTTTAAAACAAAAAGGCATATTATTTAGCATTTTTCAAGTTTGAACTTCAAAACCAATGGGAAATCAAAACTAATTACTTCAACAGCAGAAGTTTATATATTTGACAAACATATTTAACAAATGATCTCAAATGACAAAAAATTACCTATTTACAGGGCCGAGACTTGACGATAGCATTTCTGCTGGTGACGGTAACATACACGCTGGTAGGAGCTGTCTTTTACATCTGCTTCCCACTCGCCAAGTCCTGTATTGAAGATGTAAGTATAATGTAATAAGCATTAACTAATGAATAATTACCATGTCAAACTAAAAGGACGTAAACTTAAATGTATAATATTGTTTTTATTTTCAGAATTTATTAAACAATTTCGAAATGCATGATGTCATGACTGCAGTTGCAAGAATGCTACTACTGTTTCAAGTGAGTATTTGTTGTCATTTAAAATTAGATTTAATTAAGTACGTATATTAAAGAAAGGATAAAAAAGCAAAGGTATTTCCTTTACAATATTTAATCAAATTTTCAACATTTTTAACCGACTGCACCACGCAAAGGAGGGTAATGTGTTTATTACTTTATTTCACAGGTAGTGACAGTATACCCACTAGTAGCGTTTATGTTACGTTCAGAAGCGATCCTGCTGCTGCCGTTTAAGGAGACGCGAGGTCTCACCATCATGATCAATGTTTCTATCATGGCTATGTGTATAATAGTAGCTTGCTTCTGCCCAAGCATTGGGACTATTATAAGGTTAGTAGAAAAGTAATTTTACTCATATTTGTTTGACAACGTAAGTCTTAATTCAGAAACCGGACGATAGAATTCCTTAATTCAAAAACCGGGTGATTTACATTAAATTATTCTAAATTATTGAAAAACTGCCAATATTAATAATGTTTGTACTTTTAATGTTGTTTTATATTGGTCTGTAAAGATACTATTTATTTCTAAAAAACAAAAACTTAAGTAGTACATATAATGTTCTGGAATATGTCCTAAAACTTAACGTTAATTTCTAATTCAAAAAAACCGCCAGATTTTTGAAGGTCCAATCTATAAATTAAATTCATATAAAATCTTAATTAATAACTTACCTCATTTCTATTCATTTCCTTTACAGATACACTGGCGCAGTGAGTGGTCTCGTCCACATATTCGCTCTGCCCTCGCTCCTACAGATCCGTTCCCTCCAACTCCGCGGCAAGCTGACCTGGTGGAAGACCGTCTTCTACTGCTGCATCATGGTGTTCGGAGCTGTTAACTTACTCATGCAATTCTTTATTGACGAGTAGAAGTGACCTTGGAATTGAAGTGACCTTGAAAGGAATTTGAATTGACCTTGGAATGGACGTCGAAAGGAATTAGTAGGGTCTGTAAAAAGTTGCTTAAAAGTTTTTCTTGAATAAGAGTGGATTATTCGAACGGAAAGCTAAAATGTAGCTGTGTGTAATTTTACTGAATGAAATGTGTCGATGTCAATTATTTATTTTTTCTGACGAGTTTTAATGGTAATTTTTATTATGACCGAGATGAAAAAAAGTGTAAATAGTTAAAATAGTCTTATTTAGTCCCAAATATTGTGACGTCTCAACTGGAGGAAATACCAAAGTTAAAAAAATATCTAGTCATAGTTATTGAAATAAATGAAAGTAGATTTAATTTATTTTAAACAACATTTATTTTATAAATAGGTTATTAATTTATAAACAACGCATATATGTAAAAAAACAACAAATATTTTTAACAAATAATAACAAAATCCAATTGTATAAATACGAATAAAAATTCTCAATAATATAAAAAATGTATATTATAATTCGTTTTGTGATTAAATGTGTATAAATTAAACATTGTTTTGCTTATTTTAAATATAATAATGTCTTCCAACGCTAGAAAATGAAAAAACATATAAAAAATTAATGCTTTTATTTTTTACATGTTTTTTATGTAAATTTAATATTCATACGTTGATATAGGCGCAGATGACAAAAAATAAAAAAAAACCTAACTTATACGACAGAGATATATATCTACGTTATTATTTCTTAACATTAAAATATTTTTATACATTGCAACACTCCGTACAACTTAAGTTAAAAATTATATAAATATGAAAGTTTATTATTATTTAGTAAAACATGCGGTTTTGGTAAGACTGGATTAATAAGTTCCTTAAAAGAAACTTCTATCATATTGCATGCAATTATTTAAATTTTGTGACATTCATAAGATTATTTATAGTTGATTTGGCATTTTTATAATAAATAAAAAATGTGCGCAACGTTCATTTATCATTTCAACAATTCACAGGACACTTATAAAAAAATGCATTTTATACAAATACGCCAAAATATTGTTTGGGAAGTATAAAATTCAGAATATTGACATTTCATTTCCAATTCATATAATAATGTCTATTTATTACAAAACCCGATTTACAATATATTTTTGGTTTACATCAACTGGAGCATATTCATGCAATGAAACGTGCATTTAAAACAATTATACAGGGTTACTTGTAATTCGACGTATATCCGGAAGGAGTTGATAGAAGGGCCCAAGAGAAACAAATTAAGCCACTCTTAACTCTGAGCAAAGTTCAGTGGTTTCCGAGATATTGGCAATTTTTGGATTTTTGGAAATTTACCCAAAATTCGACATTCAAGCTTAGACGACGTTTTTTGGCCATTTGAAAACCTTCTGACTAATCCTCTCAAGCTTACGCACTTTTCTGTATCATAGAACAGCTTAAAGATGTCGAAATCTAACAGTATTGGAGTGGCTAGCGTCGATTTTATACAGGGACGATTTGGTTATTTGCGCCCGCACTTAGTAAAACACATACAAAACAAAAATTGCGAAAATCTCGGAAACCACTGAACTTTGCTCAGAGGTAAGAGTGACTTAATTTGTTGCTCTTGGGCCCTTCTATCACCTCCTTCCGGACATACGTCGAATTACAAGTAACCCTGTATATGACACCGTAAGATTATAATCTATCTAGCGACATTGCAAACTTTCGAAATATTGTGAACAGCACCTAACTGACCGAAGTCTGTCCCTGATTGGTCGTCCTTACCATAGATGTCCCAACACAAATTAACAATCGTATGACAAGGATTAGACAAGGGTTTCACGATCAGTCAGGCATCGTTCCATTCCATCAGTCTGGCCCGGCTCAGACTGGTGCCAGAATTACGGAAGAAAAACACGGTATATTCTGGACCATCAGTCCGTCAATCAACCGGTTACACGATAATTCTCCCATCATTCTGACCAGACTGATGGAATGGAATGACGCCAGACTGATCTGATTTTTATTTGTCTGTTTTGATAAATATGTTAAACTAGCTTCTGCCAGCGACTTCATTCGCGGATCATATCGCTTATGCCAGCGACAACGGGTCGTCATAATCAAAGATCTTTCCCTTCACTGCTCTGCTCCTATTGATTGTAGCGTGATGAAATGTATACTATAACCATCTCAGGAGTATGAATAATATTGTACCAAGTTTCGTTATCAAACCCGTCCAGTAGTTTTTGTATCTATAACGGTTATACAGACGGACAAAAATTCTACTGATCGCATTTTTGGCATTAGTATCGATCCCTAATCACCCCCTGATAGTTATTTTGGAAATATATTTCATGTACTGAATTAACCTCTCTATAGATTTATTATAAGTATAGATGTATGTTAACAGTTTGGTACAGTTCAGTATTTCAACAGTTTGCAATATAGCGATATATTTTATAAACTAACAGTGTTCACAATCTTATTTGTTATACTTATATTAATTTATGTAATAACAGTAGGTGCATCGCGTCCTGTGTACTTGGGTAGCTCGGACACTTGTAACGCGACGTCGATTAGGGGCTTGAGCATCACTTGAGCATCGCCCAACACGTTTGTCGCCTCGTATGAGTCTATGTATAATCTGTAACGGAAGGGCATAGGAATGATTATGCTGTTGAATAATGCTTCAAAAACATATATACTGTACTAGCTGACCCGGCGAACTATGTTCTGCCTTAAAGGCAAGTACAAAAAATGTGATAAATGAAGAACCGCTCGACCGATTTTATGCAATCTTCACATAAACCATCTACTAAATAGTCCGAACAAAGCAATACATTTGGTTTGGATAGGTGAGCCCGTTCTTGAGTTATACAATTATGTACAGACAACAGCACATCAAGTTATCACAATCTGTCAAATTTCTGCAATAGATTTTCAACCTTATTACAATGGCGGTAGGTTAATATTTGATTAGTAAAATTTTACAGATTGGTATACGTTGACCTGCCGTTGTCTGTACAACGAAAACTGGTATTGATTTTTATAACAGACTAGCTTCTGCCAGCGGCTTCGCCCGCGCTGTACTTGAAATCCCGTTTTTTCCCGTTCCCGTGGGAATTTCGGGAAATCCTTTCTTAGCGGATGCCTACGTCATAACATCTGCCTGCGTCCCAAATTTTAGCCCGATCCATCCAGTGGTTTCAGCTGTGCGTTGATAGATCACTATGTCAGTCAGTCAGTCAGTCACCTTTGAGTTTTATATATTTAGATACCTGACAGTAGCCCCCGAGCTGCCGGTGCCGCTAAGTCTCAACACGATACGGGAACCATCCTCGAAGATAATGCGCAGACCCTGAGAATACACAAAAGTTATGTCATGTCGAAATTAAGAAAATACAGAGAGCATAACTGGCAGAAATAAAAACATAACAATGGCTCAAGAAAAACACAATAATGAAAATCATGTTTGACTATTTACTATAATTTGAATACAATTGCAACTTTTTTACTGTTCACTGTGGAATACCTAGCTTCTCTTTACAAGAATAGCCTTTACTTCTGATTAAAAGAAGACACCTATTTTATAGCAACGTAATGTTCTATTCCACGTAAATAAAAAATATCAATCAAATTAACTACATATTCCTTCCTATCTTCTCCTCACAAGAAGATCTCTTTTAATTACAAGAAGACCCACCTGTTTCATAGCAACGCTCTGGTCAATAGGATCCATATAAGAGAAGTTATCAGCTTGCTTGACGACGTAAGTCTTGCCGCCGCTGCTGTGGGAGGAGCCCACGAAGCCGGGAGACGTGATCTTCTTCTCAAGAGTCTGCATCATCTCGTTGCAGGGATCGCTTGCGCATTCCTCGTAGTCATATCTGTGGTAAGGAAAATATCTTGGTAAGCTAAGATAAGGTTTAAGAGAGGTGGATTGATTTTTAGGGGTCATTTACCAGTTTCATGTATTTTAAAATTTTCTTAGTTATCTAGTGTAGTAATTTCTGCCGATTTACTAATGATGTTCTTTGATTTTACCAAAATCTAAGTCGGAACCATAACCATGAGATGTAACCAAGATTTTCTCTGCAAATTAAGGGTGCCCTAATTAACATTCTTCTGTCGAATTTCTCAGTAATCTAGCGAAATAAATCCTGCTATTTTCATCACAATGGGAGAGCCATAGATTTAGCATCTTAGAGCAAAATCCCATTGATTAGATTTCCTAAGAAAACGATTTCTAGAAATTGCTAATTTCTCATTCACCTGGTAAAGTAATTCCTGCCGAACTTAGCCCAGTGGGCCTTCAGTATATCCTCAATAGACAGTCCGGTGGCGGCCAGTACGGACAGCCAGGCGAGCGCGGCCCACAGGCCGTCCTTCTCCCGCACGTGGTCAGAGCCGGTGCCGAAGCTCTCCTCGCCGCAGAGCGAGAGGCGACCCGCGTCCATTAGGTTGCCGAAGTATTTCCAGCCTGGGGGATTATGATTGTTTGAAATAATATATTTTTTAGGTTCTTTTTTAGGATTCCGTGAGGCATTTGATCCACGTCGCGGCGGCACTATTTCGTGCACACGGATAAACAACCCTTAGCCTTCTTCGATAAGTAGGCTATACCGAAATAAATTCTTTTTTTCCTTTGATTGGTGCGTTCAAGCGAACAAACTCAGGATCTACTGATTTGAAATAATCTTTCAGTGTTAGATACCCAGTTTCTCTCCTTTCAGTATTAGATTAGATAGCTCATTTATCGAAGTAGACTATAGGCTTCTTCTATCTGGGTACGAGAAGCATTTCCCACAGGAAACATAAAACCACGGAAGCTACTTATAGACAAAAAAAACAACCAATAACCAGTCCAAAAATTGTCTCAACTCACCCGTAGGCACCTCAAACATCTCCTGTCCAGTAGCCTGCGCGACCCTGTCGACCGCGGCGGCCGTCGGCATCGACCGCGCGTACCCGCGGACGCCCGTGCGCTCGAAGTACGGAATGTGCTGCAAATTGTTCGCCAGTACTGCTAGCGAGTCTGACGGCGTCACGAAGAACGCATCGCGACCTATTATCATGTTTCTGTCACCTGGGAGGGAGAAAATAAGATATTAATACGTAAAAGTTTTTGAAAACTGGAGCTCTTTAATCTAGAAGTGGATGTTGGATGCATCAAGTTAAAGTCGATATAAACGTTTAAAATAATAGGATTTCTGTCCAATTTTGGACTAATATAAAATAAGCTGACAATTATGATGATGTTGCTTTAGAAGTTAACTACTGGTTAGTGTTAAATTTTGCCATATCATCAGAGCCGGATTAACCTTAAGGCGGATTAGGCAACTGCCTAGGGGCCCAGCACCGACAGAGGCCTCGCCCACAGCAATGCAGTCCGCAAAAAAAGTTATATGGATCGAATGAAAATGATAATCAACAAAACTATACTATTTCAACGCATGTAACACTTTATACATACAAAACCATCTAATATCAGAACTAATATAATCCTTCGGAACGCAACTGGACTTCATTCACGTTGGGGGAATTCCCGATTCGTTGGGTTTCTGTAAGCTTTCGTAGCGTTACAATAATTTGTAGCCTAATAGTTCACAAACTTTTGAAATACCTACGTAATCTTTAATTTATTACAATATATGTATAGATGTGATATGAGTTTTGCGATTAAATTAAAAAAAGTTTTAGTGTGCTCTGTGTTTGTAGACTTACGATTTTCACATACACCCAGTGGCGTAGCTTCGAAGGGGCTAGCCGGGGCAGTGCCCCGGGGCTCCTGAATCGTTGTCAGAAAATTACAATCGTACTGAACTTTTCGAAGTTACTCTCATTTTTACATTATATAAAGACAGGTTGCAAACTGATTTTTGCAAAAATTTCGCGCTCGCTTCGCTCGCGTCCTCTATTTACTTCCTGTTCTTCTTTTNATGTATAGATGTGATATGAGTTTTGCGATTAAATTAAAAAAAGTTTTAGTGTGCTCTGTGTTTGTAGACTTACGATTTTCACATACACCCAGTGGCGTAGCTTCGAAGGGGCTAGCCGGGGCAGTGCCCCGGGGCTCCTGAATCGTTGTCAGAAAATTACAATCGTACTGAACTTTTCGAAGTTACTCTCATTTTTACATTATATAAAGACAGGTTGCAAACTGATTTTTGCAAAAATTTCGCGCTCGCTTCGCTCGCGTCCTCTATTTACTTCCTGTTCTTCTTTTTGCCCATTCAACTAAAGAAAACGCGCTCGCTTCGCTCGCATCCCCCAATCACATCCTACTGTTTTGCTATGTTTAGTCCTTTGATACCCTTAGAACAACTTGAGGGCATTTCTCAAAAAAGTCGCACGAACTTTTAAAAAATCACGCTTTTTTCACTTTCGGCTTCAGAGGCTACACGATGTATATTTTTTTGGGAAACTGGAAAAATTTCGCTACCACTTCCCTCGCAACTTTTCTATCATGCACTTCTTTTACAGTGTTTACCTTTTCATCTCAAAACTAAAAAAAAATTCGCGCTCGCTTCGCTTCCTCCATTTCAATTCCACACTTTTTCTTCTCATTTGTGATGTGCCCACAACGTTTTTAAAGGCTGGATGCACTTCTGCACTTACATAATACTACATCTAAAGTCGAGGGCGGCTAGCCACGCTGACTGAGACTGAACAGCTATGTAGACATTTTGTGATTTGGACTTACTGCGACTTGGTCAATTTGCGATCTATTAGTCTGTCCTTTAGTTAACTAGTTGAAATTGTTTCATTGTTTTTCTACTGAAAGGCATTTCCCAAACTTTTGCAATTCCTCTTTAAAAGCGTTCAAAAACACTGTTTTAAATACTTTTGACCTATGTGAAAATCGTAAGTCTTCAAACACAGGGGGATCGCGAAATATTTATTCATAGACCTTTTTCATGGCAAGAGCCCCTTCTCTTGCCATGAAAAAGGTTTAAAACCCGGATTTAAAAAATTTGGAACGCGTTTGGACGGTTTACCTCGTTTTGCGTCGAGGAAATCCCCGATTCGTTTGTACTTTGTGTGTGTTTAAACTCTTGATAGAAGTAGAATAGACTGACCAGACAAACGTACGCGTACTCTACGCGTGGGCTGCGCGGGTGATTCTGTTCTGTACTAACACGGAGCCAACCCGCGTTAATACGTCATGTCATCCATGCTTAGATCAGGAATTGTATTAAGGAATGTGGGAAGAAGGTAAAACAATACATCACATGATTTACTTAGTCAGTCAGAGTAGGTAAGAAAAGGGGCCCGAAAATTGTATTGCCTACAGGCCCATTACAGGTTAATCCGGCCCTGCATATCATTGTAAATAAGAGGCAGAGGCGAGTTATTCTAACAGCCAAGATCCAAAACTACATATTTTTTTACAATTATTTTGATAGTAAGAATTATGCATGCATATTAGTCTTCCATACATGATGATATGCAAACATAAAAATATTACTTACTAACTTTCATGATAAATCTGAACATATTGAACTATTGCATTTGGAACTATTCTATGGAAGTCTATCTTGCTTAGACAGGTAGGTAAATCCCTTCACGGTTCTAAACAGTCGGTTAAATACACAATAAACTCACCATCCCCATCAAAAGCAGCTCCCAGATCATAGTCCCCCCCTTTCACCGCGTTGACGAGGTCGGCGGCGTAAGTCAGGTTGGGGTCCGGGTGGGCACCCCCGAAGTCTTCCAGCGGCACAATGCGGCGAACATTCCCTTCCTTAGCGCCCAGCTCGTCCAGGAATATACGCTTCACGTAGGGGCCCGTTACTGTGGGTAGAAGGGATAGTTAGTTTTGGAGGAAATCATTTTCAAATCGTGATTTAATAATTGTATAAGAAAATGGAGTACAATTTTGGAAGAGTAAAAGTATTGTTGGTGCTATTACTGTAGAGATGCACAATTTTTAGATTTTTTAAATGGTTAATGCGAAAAAAATGGCTCGGAAGTGCTTATATGTGTGGTGCGTTAAAGGCAACTGAATTTGAATAGATTAAATATAGTTTTCGTCTAAATTCGGCATAATTGTTTCAGAATTAGATACTTCCCCACATTTGAACTTCGATATTCGACGAAATAAAGGCATGTAGACACATTTTCTAAATTACTGTGGTTTCCAAAAAAAATGCTATCACCACACGTGACACCACAAAATTACAACAACGATAAAATTTAAAAATATCTAGATGTTGTTTTCGAAAAAAAAATGAGGTCAATAAACCACTGATTTACCAAACTAAACGATTAGATAATTATGCGTGATATCGCATGCGATTCGTATGTGCTATGTGAATGATAGTCCTTGGTAACGAGTTTGATAACTAAACTGTCGACCCCGGGTTACGATACGATTATCTTTACTTGTATTAATAAAGAGGAAATATGTTTTTGTTAGTTTGTATCCTAAAGGCTCCGAAACTACTGAAACGATTTGAAAAGTTCTTTCAATGTTGGAATGCTAGACTATCCTCGAGTAACACAGGCTATATATTTTGTCCTGATAGGGGAAGAGCTCTCTCCGTACACGAGTGAAACCGCGGGGAATCGGCTAGTTATACCTATAGAAATAAATCTGTAGTATTTTAGTTCAAGTTTTCCTTGACTGGCATAATTATACCTATAGATATATCTGTAGTATTTTAGTTCAAGTTTTCCTTGACTGGCATAAATAATAAAAAAATATGCCTTGATAATATATTATTGACTTTTGAAGCGATCCTCGATACTCTTTTTCTATAATAAAAAGGAGGTTTGATTTACTCTTTCTCAGACTGT
Organism: Heliothis virescens; assembly: GCA_002382865.2. NCBI lineage: Eukaryota > Metazoa > Arthropoda > Insecta > Lepidoptera > Noctuidae > Heliothis > Heliothis virescens. The sequence continues at coordinate 11,064,330 of NWSH02000556.1, forward strand.
CTTTAGGTGATCTCAAAAAACAATTTTATAACTAAAAACATCGTATCTACTTGTATAGTGCCACAGAATCGTTTGTGCAGTTGACAGCTATCACTTTACAAGGGAAGATTGGCTTATTTGTCAATTGCACCAAAAAAGGGCCAGACCATAACTACATCATCATCTGCCTAGCCTTTTCCCAACTATTTTGGGGTCGGCTTCCAGTCCAAACGGATACAGCTGAGCTGTGTTTTACATGGAGCGACTGCCTGCCTGACCTCCACAACCCAGTTACCCGGGCAACCCGATACTCCTTGGTATGACTTATAAAAATATAAATAAAAAACCCAATACAAAATGATTCATCCATTCAGGAGTTTCAAGGCCACAGACAAGCATAGACATGTAAAACTGATTTGCCGAAATTAATTGACATTGATAAAAAAATAATTAATTACTGAGATACAAATCTTATCTTAAGTTTGTCCACATATAAGGCAGACGCTTAGNTGACTTACGAAACACGGAAGAACTCGTTATGAAAAGACGGTCACCCATTCACGGACCTACCGCGGGAAGCGTTGCTTAACCTTATGATCGATCGGTCCACGCGGCTTTGACTTAGCCACAAGCTCTTCGATATTACATACCACTCTTACATAGACCATAACTACATATAATACTTGAAAACTTATTCAACATTGAACTTACCTCCATTCATAGAATCAATGAGCACATTGAACGGCTTGCGTTTATCAGTCCCCTGTATGAGCGCCTTGATCTTGTTGAAGTCGAAGATCTCTTTCATGTACGCTACGTAGTCGTTCACTGAGTCTATCACTTCTACTGTAAACTTGTTGCCGTCGATCTGGGAGGAAAAAATGATATTTATCATTAGCCTGGCTTGTTTTGGTAAGACAGAAAAATCATGTTTGAGGGTTGGATTTTAATGTGATTTATAAAATACATTTTAAATTGTGCCTTTAAAATTAATAAATTACATTAAAGGTTTTGGCTTTAATGGAATAAGACTAGATTATTCTACATGCTGATTCTGTCAATTTCTTTTTTGAGAATCGAACCTACTTTGCTTGAATGGAACCGCTGGAAATATTATCTTTTGGGAATATGATCGAGTAACTAAAGAGTAGGATCTCAATTAGGCTCTGACTATTAATCTTTACTTTGAGAATTTTTACAAAAAAAATATAAATATCCAAATTGAGAACCTCCTTTTTGGGAAGTCGGTTAAAAACCAAAGAAAGTCCAAAATATACTCACATCATAATTACTAACACCAATCTTATTAATATCACAAACTAAATCCGGCACAATCTTGTACTGTTTAACGGCGGTCGTTAGCGCATAGATCTGATTGGTCGTGCCGTCGGGGGCGGGGCCTCCGTTTGCGCAGTTGAACTTTATGCCGAAGTCATTGTCTATGCCGCCCGGGTTGTGCGACGCTGTGAGGACGATGCCACCTGAGGAAGATAAAGAATAAATTAATTAATAAGAATTAGTTTCATCTTGTTTCCTGAAGGTTGAAGGCTACCTATATAATTTTTTTTCGATACTTTTGATGAAGCGGTCAGAAAAACATAATAACTCGAAGAGTCTAGGCTAGGCTTCAGGTTTGAGCCCGTTTCGTGACATTGTCACCACTTATTTAATAAAAACTAACATTATAAAACTGAATATATTTTGTTTCTGGGCTTGGACAAGCTAATCTCAGGAACTAATGATTGCTAAAGTCTTTGAATGTTAGATATCCAATTTATCAAGGACGGTTAATATGTACATACGACAGCACATCAAGTTACCACAATCTGTCAAATTTCTGCAATAGATTTTCAACCTTATCACAATGAAGGTAGGTTAATGTTCGATTGGTAAAATTTGACAGATTCATATACGTTGACCTGCTGTCGTCTGTACCCTCAAGGCGCGATCGTAATCTTGTTCAAACTTAGATGAGGTTGCAAAAAGGTATGCGTGTGGTATACAGATGTACCTATTTAAAAAAAAAAAACCGGCCAAGTGCGAGTCGGACTCTCGCACGAAGGGTTCCGTTCCATTATCTATGAAAAATAAACGTACCTATAAAAAATTACTTTGTTTTTCATACAAATATATGAATAACAAAGTTATAGTTTGCGGTTACTGAAAAAGTGCTATAACTCAAAAACTACTGACTGTATTTCGTTCAAACCAATTTTGGTTGATAGTTTTTATTAAGATCTATAACATATATTTTTTTTAGATTTTTCACTTTGGTAGTTTAGAAATTACAGGGGGGGGGGACACACATTTTAGCACTTTGAAAGTGTCTTACTCTGAAATGATTGACTTTGAGAAAAAATGGTTTTAGAAACCTCAATCTCATTTTTAAAGACCTATCTATAGACACCTCACAAGTATAGGTTAGATGAAAAAAAACTTTTTTCATCTAACCTATACTTGTGAGGCTATAACTCAAAAACTTTTTTTAGTTTCAGTTCCATGTATGGGGAGCCCTCCTCTAATATTATTATTTTTTTATTTTTGCATAAGAATCGTAAAGCGGTTAATGTAATACATCTACCAACCGAGTTTGAATTGCGTAGTCTTAATAGTTTCGGAATAAAGTGGCTGTGACATACGGACGGACGGACAGACAGACAGACAGACAGACATGACGAATCTATAAGGGTTCCGTTTTTTGCCATTCGGCTACGGAACCCTAAAAAAGGTGTGATGATAAGCATCTTTGCTACATGACGAGCCTCCACGGGTACAGACGTCATTGATACGTTAGTCAAATATCAGCGATTTATATCTAATAATTCGCTGTATCATGCATGATGAAATGATAGTAGGTATTGATTTGTGATAAATTACACCATACCCTAAAAATATTAGAGAGCTGTGTGTATACTTAAGTAGATATTTATAATATATGTAATTTTCTTGATCATAATGTTATTTTTGCTAATAATAAACTAAATACGAAAAGTTTCTTACGATGATACGACACGCATACGTTTTAATCTCAATGCGATTCCACGCTAAAACGGCTGAACTGATCGTGATGAAACAGTACATTATAAGATATTTCAATGTCTTACCAAGAGCCTTGTATTTCCTGATGATGCAGGAGACTGCGGGAGTTGACAGGATGCCATTCTGACCGACCAGCAGTTTTCCCACCTAAAATATACAGAAAACTGTTAAAATCTACACTTTAATAAAAGCTGAAGAGTTTGTTTGTTTGCACTTTCTAGAACTACTGGTCCAATTTGAAAAAAATATTTCAGTGTTAGATAGCCCATTTATTGGGGAAGGCTATAGGCTAATATTTATCTGAGTGCGTGAAGTATTTGCCACAGTATGCGGGTAAAACCGCTGGCAGAACCTTGTATACAGCTAATTATATTATTTGTCAAGGACTGAGAACCAGTATTCAAAGTCAAAGTCAAAATCATTTATTGAAAACTGGCTAATTAGATTAGCACTTTTTCACGTCAAATTTTACAAAGGACAGAACCCCCAAAAGCTCTCCCCATTCACCACTTCCTAGTGTTGTGGTTGGTAAGAAGAAGTGGTGATGAACAAACTTCCCAACATTTTATTATATTTCGGTTCCAAATTTTAATCCACGCATACACAAAAAAATTGGATATAAATAATTTTACATTTTGTTTACACAATGAAAAACAAATCGTTCAATTTACACAGATAATCTAATTATTACCAACAATTACAATTCTCAACCTTATTTTCATGAACATAATGTTGACTTTCAATTATTACAATGTAACTAAGGAAATATTTATCAGATAATCATACTTATGAATCTGTATATTGTGCTAAGTCATTGCTCAGTTGCTACTTGTCTTAACATGTTAAGTCATGAAGGAACCTTGTATCTATATGTACCATGTAATCATATAAAAATAGATATATCCTTCAAAATGTACATTGATAAACCAAGATAATGGGAGTGATACGGATAATCGAATGACGTTATATCGATGGTCGCTATATCGAAAAAA
>NWSH02000556.1:11078396-11096894 GCA_002382865.2 Heliothis virescens
TAGTTACTTCATCCAATGGATCTCTCTAACGTTTTACCTAATTAGAATGACTCTTTGGTAAGGTGATTACCTAGATGAGGATTATGTTATTTATAATTAAGTATCTACCTGACTGAATGTGTTAACTAGTTTTGTTTTAAGTACCAACACCAAAACATTGCCTTTATGATCTTTGAAAATTGATAATAAATAACAACAAAGTAATAGTGTTGAATAAAATATTAGTTTTCTTGCAAAGGTCATCTATAACCCCCAAGGGCATATATCCTCTACCGAAAATATAGCCTGGGGCACATATACGGCATCCGAGGCGCATATCCCGGTATGCAGTTTTAATTTTTACTCCAAATATACAGTTTATTTATTAATTACTCTACAAAAAATGATAAAACCCGATTAGCTTAATGACCGAGGTCAGCACACATATGAAAATCATGTGCGTATTACTTGTGTGTTAGGAGATATGTCTAGAATAAAAAAGGGTAGGCATATATCCCGGACTTACCCTAAGGCAACGCTTGGCGCGGTCGTGGATGGGTGCCCATCTTGTCGTAACAAGTTCTTCCGTGTTTCGGAAAGCACGATGAGAAGGTGGGTCTCGGCTATAATTTTACCATTTTTGGCAGTCGTTACGGGTAGTCAGAAGCCAGAAAGTCTGACAACAAGCCTAACCAATGGGCCGGTTTGCCCGGGAAACTCGGTTTTGGAGCTCAGGCAGTCGCTCCATGTAAAACGCTGGTTCTCAGCTGCATCATGTTAGACTGGAAGCCTAGGCTACGCAGATGATGAAATTGTATTCTTTGTAAAAGGTAATAGATCTCTTTTTTATCTTACCTCTTCATAGCTCCTCTTAGATCTGCCCTTATGGAGCTGACGCTGAAATCTTTACTGGTCTCCATGTAGTAGAACTTGATGTTCTGTGACATAGAATGATGACAATATACACCTTGGTTGATAAGTAACAAGAAAGTAAATGAATCAGAAAGGTAGTTGGCGGGTGGGGCTGAAGTATTATTCGCGCGAGTTACCGCAGCCCTGGTACATAAAGGGCTGAAGAAGGAACACGGTGGGTTTAAGTCAGTAACAGTCCGACACTCCAAAACACTGCCTATTCCCTCACTCTCATAGTCCGATGGGACGGCAATCCGACCCCACCGGAGAGAGATCAGGCACAAGACCGACATAAACGTGCTCTCTGATGCACGAGATTTGAAAATATTACAATAGCAAAAAAGGTTGGGCCAAGTAAGAGAATAGCCCTCAAATAGACCAAACTGATTCTTATTCTCTTCTCCCATGCCCAAACATCTTCAAGAGACCATGGAAACGATACATACCTTAAAGTCTATTTCTCTGTCTAATTTAAGTAGCGGTGCCTTGTCTCCAGCTACGATCTTGGTGAGAGGAGCCAGGTCCTCGACATGTTTGGATATGAAGCCCAGAGCCAGCATGGAATCCGGTTCCTCGCCGTTTCGGAAGATCACACCTGGAAAATAGGCAGGTTTCTTTGTTAGAAGCTGGGATGCCATCTTGAAAAATTTGATCTTTTCTGTATCCTTAAAGTGGTACACCAATTCATGACAAGTCAGGATCTAAAACTGATCGGGAGTAATATGTAAACTTGAAGATGAACTTGACAATATTTTGTTAGTTGTATGGATTTCAATAATCTATCTATCTCTAGATTTGGTTACCAAAGATAGATTTTTGGACGGAAGCTCCATACGAGTAATATCAGAATCAAGAGATAGATTGTATATTGGGAACGGTTATAGATGCAGCAGTTTATGTGGTATACCTCTGAGGTTCGTAGTGCCAGGAGTGGGATGATGTCCAAACATGCCGCAGTAGAACGCGGGCATACGAGTAGACCCGCCGATATCCGAACCTGGAAAACAACGCATTCATACAGAAAATATTGTAGATCCATCATGATGTATTGGTGTTTAAGTTTTTAAATCTTCTACTCTAGAGATATCCATCCCCTGCGTTAAAATGTTAATTAATTGTCCTTACTCTTATTATTGTTACTAGCTTCTCCAGCCAGCCAGGCAGCGGTTTTACCCGCTTTCTCGTGGGAACTCCTCGGCACACCCGTATAAAAAGTAGTCTATAGCCTTCCTCGATAAATGAGCTATCTAACACTGAAATTTTTTTTGNCGGGAAACTCGGTTTTGGAGCTCAGGCAGTCGCTCCATGTAAAACGCTGGTTCTCAGCTGCATCATGTTAGACTGGAAGCCTAGGCTACGCAGATGATGAAATTGTATTCTTTGTAAAAGGTAATAGATCTCTTTTTTATCTTACCTCTTCATAGCTCCTCTTAGATCTGCCCTTATGGAGCTGACGCTGAAATCTTTACTGGTCTCCATGTAGTAGAACTTGATGTTCTGTGACATAGAATGATGACAATATACACCTTGGTTGATAAGTAACAAGAAAGTAAATGAATCAGAAAGGTAGTTGGCGGGTGGGGCTGAAGTATTATTCGCGCGAGTTACCGCAGCCCTGGTACATAAAGGGCTGAAGAAGGAACACGGTGGGTTTAAGTCAGTAACAGTCCGACACTCCAAAACACTGCCTATTCCCTCACTCTCATAGTCCGATGGCTCGGCAATCCGACCCCACCGGAGAGAGATCAGGCACAAGACCGACATAAACGTGCTCTCTGATGCACGAGATTTGAAAATATTACAATAGCAAAAAAGGTTGGGCCAAGTAAGAGAATAGCCCTCAAATAGACCAAACTGATTCTTATTCTCTTCTCCCATGCCCAAACATCTTCAAGAGACCATGGAAACGATACATACCTTAAAGTCTATTTCTCTGTCTAATTTAAGTAGCGGTGCCTTGTCTCCAGCTACGATCTTGGTGAGAGGAGCCAGGTCCTCGACATGTTTGGATATGAAGCCCAGAGCCAGCATGGAATCCGGTTCCTCGCCGTTTCGGAAGATCACACCTGGAAAATAGGCAGGTTTCTTTGTTAGAAGCTGGGATGCCATCTTGAAAAATTTGATCTTTTCTGTATCCTTAAAGTGGTACACCAATTCATGACAAGTCAGGATCTAAAACTGATCGGGAGTAATATGTAAACTTGAAGATGAACTTGACAATATTTTGTTAGTTGTATGGATTTCAATAATCTATCTATCTCTAGATTTGGTTACCAAAGATAGATTTTTGGACGGAAGCTCCATACGAGTAATATCAGAATCAAGAGATAGATTGTATATTGGGAACGGTTATAGATGCAGCAGTTTATGTGGTATACCTCTGAGGTTCGTAGTGCCAGGAGTGGGATGATGTCCAAACATGCCGCAGTAGAACGCGGGCATACGAGTAGACCCGCCGATATCCGAACCTGGAAAACAACGCATTCATACAGAAAATATTGTAGATCCATCATGATGTATTGGTGTTTAAGTTTTTAAATCTTCTACTCTAGAGATATCCATCCCCTGCGTTAAAATGTTAATTAATTGTCCTTACTCTTATTATTGTTACTAGCTTCTCCAGCCAGCCAGGCAGCGGTTTTACCCGCTTTCTCGTGGGAACTCCTCGGCACACCCGTATAAAAAGTAGTCTATAGCCTTCCTCGATAAATGAGCTATCTAACACTGAAATTATTTTTCAAATCGGACCAGTAGTTCCTGAGATTAGCGCGTTTAAACAAACAAACTCTTCAGCTTTATAATATTTTCAGTATAGATTCTTTGCGAAATGGATAAACCCGATTTGATTGTCTTTTCATGTCAAGTATTCTTCAGAAGACAAGAGATAAGATATTTTTTACGATTTCTCTTGAAAGGCCACTTAACGTGACGCGATAAAGTAAAGCAATTCACATCTTTGAATTCTGTTCGGATCGCATCGCATTCGCTTCCGAGTTGATTTACCCACGCAGGACGCACCCTTGCGGTAATGCAGGCTGCAACCGGTCCTTTCAGAAATGAATAGGAAGGCCCGTGTTCAGCACTGGACTTCCTACAGCTGAACTGATAATGATAAACTTACACAAGCTGACGACAGTAGCACAGGACGCTGTCAACGCAGCCTCAGCTCCGCTGGACCCGCCAGGAGTTCTGCCAGTGTGGTGAGGGTTGTTGGTCATACCGTAAACTGGATTGCGAGTTTCTTGCCTGACAAGAATAGATATAAATTACTTTCTTACTCTAAAAGTCTCAAGAAGAAAATGTCTAACAAGACATTTGTATAAAATGAATGAAGAGAAATTTACGACTGATGCAATATTTTTGCAAATTCTATGACTTCTAAGCTGAGATGACGCATACCGCATTTTATGACCTACTAAAACCAAATTTTATTGGTCATTCAGCTACATCTGAGTCAAAGCCACAACTCAATGATTTAAAGGAGTAGATCTCTTCGATAACCATGCGCAAAGAAAATCCTTAGTCGGACCTACCATTCCAAACCAAAGAATAGAAGATGATTAACAGTATAATAGCTTACCAAACGAGCAATTCAGGAAGGTTACTGCAGGCCACCACGATACCACCAGCATCCTTCAGCCTCTTGACCGCCTCGCTGTCTTCCGTGGCCATCACATGCCGCCGGCTCCTCAAGCCCAAGGTGAATGGCATACCCTCTACAGCCTGACTCTCCTTTGTAGTGAATGGGACACCTGCAAAAATTATGGCAGTTTTACTATTTAACAAATTTCTACTGAAACTATTCTGAACTAGCGTAACACTTAAAATACCCGAAATACCCCCGTTCCCGTGGGTATTTCGGGAAATCCTTCCTTATCTCGCGTGAGAGTCTTAAGATGAACCTCTGTGTAAAATTTCAGATTATAGATTCACGGGTTTGGGCCCTGCGTTCATGAGTCACGACTTTGATTTTTATATTTATAGATTTTGTTTGAATTGCACGTGAATTGGGATTGAGAATATTTTGACATTATATGTATCTCCTCAACCCATTTAGCTGGGTAATTTGATCACTACATCGAGGGATGCGAAATATTTTATTCAGCACAAATGAGATTTTCACTAATGAAGACAAAACTTAATTAACAAATTACCCAAGCGTGATACCATTATAATTTACATAATTCTATTTTTATACTTCACTTGAATATGATTAACTTCGTAAGTATTCAACGGACTATAAAAAGTCGGTAATCCATGACGATGTATGTATACCTACTTCTTTTCAAAGCCCCCGTAAAAAGCTCCGAAACTACTGAATCAATTTGAAATATTTTTTCACTGTTGGGAAGTTACACTATAGCTGGGTGTCTTAAACTATATTTCATCCCGATAGGGGCAAAAGTTTCCTCGGGCGCGGGTAACCAAAATTCCATTCCATTCTTTTGGAAATCTGTAGGGGATGCCTGGATGACGAAGTGTTGGATGCGTTATTATCGTTAAACGGCAGATTTCAATGACCTATCTGTTGATTTGCTTACTAGAGATAAGGATTTGAGTATTTGACATACCAGGTCTTGTATGAGCTCATATCAAAATCCTCAAGCAAGCTAATCAACAGATCTATTGATAGGGTAAGTATTCAAATCCGCTGCATGAGAAGAACCTGGAAGCTTGGTGTTCCACACATACCCAATAATGGTTTCTTGTCAAACTCGGCATCGGACAAGCCGTTGGCGATGAGGGCATCCACCTCCTTAGCTTCGGCTATCGCTGCATCATACCGGCCCACTGCTATCGCGTTGATCACTGGGTTCACCTGCAGACCATTAAATTAGCTATTATTTAACTGCAATTTTCAAGGAAGTAAGAGGTGTTATTCAAATTGCAGAAAATGGAAGTCGAAGTATCTTCTTTGGGGGTGATGTGGTGACAAAACTAAATAAAGGAGTTGCTGACTCCAATGTATCCAGGTACGTATGTGAGAAGAGAAAATTCTATTCATAAAATTATACGTATCAACCATCGTTAAGTCTGCAGAAGTCTTAAGTCTACTCCAATCTTTTATTCAGTACTTCGTAGGTACGTGGGTAAGCTAAGACCAACTCACCTCTTTAATCCTCTCAACAACAGCCTTAACCAGGTCTTCTGACTTCAGCTCCTTCTGCCTAATCTTCTTGGCCAGCACCACAGCACTCTCAGTTAACACCGCATGCTTCTTCAAGTCTAGTGGTGGAACAGTCTTGCTTCGCCGATGCCAGAAGAGAGAGAAGATCCCATCGACCGCTAAGTCGAAGATCAGGCGCACGTAAAGGTATATTGCTCGCCAAGTTTTGCTCATGGTGATGTGTTGGTATTCTGATTGAGAACCAAAAAAAAATAGAAAATAAAAATGTTTTCATCGAGTGGGCTGCAGGTAAGAAGCCCTAGTGTCAGAGCTATTTTAAATCTACCTGAGGGCCTCTGAGGTTCTGACGTAGAATTAAAAAAAAACAATTCGTAGAAAGCATTCGGAGTTGTTGGCTTTACGGCCTCGTGCCTCTGGCACCCGACCCGACCAAAAAAAATAAATGTCTTTTTACTTTTTTTAGAGCCAATTTCACAGGTTTAAATTAAAGTTACTAAGTACCTAAGTATACTTATCTGACAGATAATGCCATAGAAATTTTATTGATTTTGACGTCTTCTCGTCCAATAAAATTAAGCATAGATTTAATTTCGATATGTGCCCATTATAAAGTCTCACACTGTATTTGATACCGGCGAATATTGCTCAATACGTATTTGATTTATCGACATTGACCTTTGACCTTGTACTTAGTTAAAAGTAGGTATATCAGTACTTATTGTTTAATGTTAAATTAGTTAGCTATCAGTGATGAAATCCTTACGTACTTAATTTATGAATATTGTAGAAAAAAACCACTGTTTTGGGTTTCTGATGGCCTTGTTTCTGAATAGGCAGGTACTGTACCCATTACTTTCTACTTGTTATAATCTAAACAAGAAGGTAATATACCTTATTACGGTGATTCCTAATATTCTATCGATCTGTGGATGAGTACTAGAGATAGGAATTTGGCATTACTTCACTTGTAGGTATAGGGTTAATATCAAAAACATTACCCTCCTGTCTGTGGGCAGTCGGGTAAAAGTAGAACGTCCACAGTTAGTCAAAGCAGAAAAACGTTGTAATTTATATCAAACACATTTCCAGACTGGCTATGAAACTAATTCAAATCTATTTCTACTAGGAATGTTCTAGGTTTATACCATAAAAACTTCTAAACTGAACATTTACATTAGTTCTACACTGAACAATTAATATTCTCGGGGAATGTCTATAATCTAGCTTCATATAAAAGGGTCAGATTTCCTGAAGGGTCTTGAGATTTCCTGTTCAATTCCTTTCATAATTTGAAAGAAAATATGAATCTCTATCCCTCCCTACATACATACGGCTATTCACCTAACAACATTGTTTGTAACCAACGGGCCAAATGCATTTACGGTAGATTTACCTACGTCATCTAACAGTTTTTATTATAACTGCGGTTACAATAAACACACTTTCATACCTATAAAAATAAAACATATTTGGTAAAAGCCTGACTTTCTTCGTCTCGTAAGTGGGTGTAGGTACGTTCAAATGTGCCCCCATGCATGACAGCTGTTTGCGCAAGTTTGCGGTTCGATGACCGAGTTAGGTAATTGAAGTACGGCCAGCGTCAAAAGTAGCTGGCAAATCAACATTTTTAAATGTGCCTAACAACGTCTAGGATCATAATTTCTTAACAACACAAACGCCAAAATTTGCTAAAAATCCTAACCTTCAAAAAAAGTAAATGAGTAGTCCGGTAAGTTATTGACGACACGCTGTTTAGCAGTTTTGAAAATTTAGATTTGTTCAGCTACTTTTGAAGCTGACTGTATCTATACGTGGAAAGTTCCAAACTTGCATAAGGCCATTATTGCAGAGTCGACAATAACCTTAGGTTTTGTCACGAAATTTCCGAGAAAAATATGATAATTTAAGATTGATTATTTTCTTTGGGAGTACATTCAACTGCGACAATGTGCACTTGGTCATCTAGTGGCAAGTAAATTGCTGTTACCGCTATCGAGGTAAAAAATTGCATCAGTAGAAACGGGCCCGCTAACAATTGAAGCTATTTTGATGGAATAACATACCTACTGTCGTAGTCTTTTTAACTTCTTATGAAAGAAAAACCGCGTGCAACGGTAACTTCAATTTATAGAGCAGTTGCAGTAGGTATAACAGTTCTTGTAAAAATGTTTTGCTTCTCTGAATTTTGCTATTTGAATTTGTGTTGCTCTTTTTTGGCTACAGTGATGGCGTGGTGGGCTAGTGATAAAAGTACCAGTAAAGTATGAGTGTGCGGGTTTGATTCTTCGAAAGTATATCTTACACCAATGATTGAATAAAGGCGAATGAAAAAATCTTGCTTGAGGAAACCTAATACAAGTCTAAAATCGCTATATCGCTAACGCTCACTCCTTCTCTATATGAGAGGCGTGTGCCCTGCAGTAAGACAGTAAAATAAGACTGATGATGATGATGATGCCGAACCGTGTTTTTGACGGTGACTGTACCTAAGTACTTACATTGCACCAGAGTATAAGGGTCTCCCCACATCTGGCCGCGAAACGAGCCGTTTGTAAGTAAGTTTTGGCGGTAAATCGAGTAGTGTGTTATACGCAGTCGCTTAAGCCAATGCCGCGTCGATAAATGTGAGGAGACCCTAAAGTTACTGTGATGATTGCACTATTGAAATGACACTGATGGACGACTCTCTGGATAGATATGCAATAGACAGTTCTAAATTGCACTTTGACTGCAACAGTGCTCGTACAGTTACAAGTCACCACATGAATAGACTTACCTGTTCTAAGGCCGTAATGCATAAGAAAGTTGGTAGAAAACGCAAATGTAAGGAAGTAGAGCGCCCTTTTTAACCGACTTCCCAAAAAGGGGGTTCTCAATTCGACCGTATCTTTTTTTTTTTGCCGTCACAGTTCTGGATAGCCAAGTACAGGCTGGATAACTTATTTTTTGCGTCATATAATAGTTTTTCATGGATACCCAGTTATTGGTAGGTATATTTGTGAGCTAAGTAGCTATGGTGACTTGCTGATTGATTGATCATTAATAAAAATCTCGTTAAAATAAATTAACCGGTAAAAAATAATTCGCGAAATATACAAAGGTATACTTGGGTAACTGGGAATGTCTCAAAAAAAGACGAATTAATAAAAATTGTATTTATGCAATTTCTTTACGGAAATAAGTATAGGTAGGTTTTCCATTTTCCCCAAGGTCATAAGTAGGTACCTACTACGCTGTGTAAGATGTACTCAGAACTACTTAGTACCCATCAAGGCTAGATTGCCTAGGCCATGAACGTTACGCTAGCTAGCCAACAAAACGAAACAGAGGTTTTTACAATAAATTACAATGTTTATTTTTATGAAAACTGCTGAAATGCTAATTGCTGACCGTTGAAATATTGCCTCGTGTTAAGTAACTACCTACTCATTAAATAAACCGGTTCTATAGTAAACAAATCGATTTATTTAAGCCGCTAAAATTTTCCGACACATTAAAGCCTACTTCAGTTACAAACTAACAAAAAAAAAATTAATAAGAATAAAAATGTAATACAAACGCACATTTCTTCCGGTTCCCGCGTAAACGTAGTAATAGATAAAATTCCAGAAAGAGTGACACTTTTTTTTTAATCACAGACACGCGTGCATACTGCCGCGAGTTTCGGATGGAACTAAATAAAATGTGTGAGCGCCAGCCTTGATTACTACATTATCATTTTCATCATGAATGTGTACAGGTAGACTGCCTATACCTATTGAGCATTCATTTGTAGACCTTTGAACGATGAGGCGATAAAAGATGTGTCACTATCTTTTATCGAGTCCAAAATCCGATAACAAAAACCGATGATACGGTTTTAAGTATAAAGATTTGAGTGATTATCTTTCTGTCACTATTAATTATAATTAGACTTACGTGCTGAACAGACAGTAGAGATAATTAGAACTTTTATCATACCTATATGGAAAAATCCGCCAAGTGCGAGTTGGACTCGCGCATGAAGGGTTCCGTACCATTTTATATGGAAAATGAACGTGTCTATTATTTACAACTAGCCAAAATACAAACATTTTTCGGACCGCAAAAAATAACTTTATTTTTCATACAAATATGTGAATAACAAAGTTATAATTTGCGGTTTCACAGTTTATTGTATGGGGACCCCCCTTCATATATATTTTTTNTTTTGGCTACAGTGATGGCGTGGTGGGCTAGTGATAAAAGTACCAGTAAAGTATGAGTGTGCGGGTTTGATTCTTCGAAAGTATATCTTACACCAATGATTGAATAAAGGCGAATGAAAAAATCTTGCTTGAGGAAACCTAATACAAGTCTAAAATCGCTATATCGCTAACGCTCACTCCTTCTCTATATGAGAGGCGTGTGCCCTGCAGTAAGACAGTAAAATAAGACTGATGATGATGATGATGCCGAACCGTGTTTTTGACGGTGACTGTACCTAAGTACTTACATTGCACCAGAGTATAAGGGTCTCCCCACATCTGGCCGCGAAACGAGCCGTTTGTAAGTAAGTTTTGGCGGTAAATCGAGTAGTGTGTTATACGCAGTCGCTTAAGCCAATGCCGCGTCGATAAATGTGAGGAGACCCTAAAGTTACTGTGATGATTGCACTATTGAAATGACACTGATGGACGACTCTCTGGATAGATATGCAATAGACAGTTCTAAATTGCACTTTGACTGCAACAGTGCTCGTACAGTTACAAGTCACCACATGAATAGACTTACCTGTTCTAAGGCCGTAATGCATAAGAAAGTTGGTAGAAAACGCAAATGTAAGGAAGTAGAGCGCCCTTTTTAACCGACTTCCCAAAAAGGGGGTTCTCAATTCGACCGTATCTTTTTTTTTTTGCCGTCACAGTTCTGGATAGCCAAGTACAGGCTGGATAACTTATTTTTTGCGTCATATAATAGTTTTTCATGGATACCCAGTTATTGGTAGGTATATTTGTGAGCTAAGTAGCTATGGTGACTTGCTGATTGATTGATCATTAATAAAAATCTCGTTAAAATAAATTAACCGGTAAAAAATAATTCGCGAAATATACAAAGGTATACTTGGGTAACTGGGAATGTCTCAAAAAAAGACGAATTAATAAAAATTGTATTTATGCAATTTCTTTACGGAAATAAGTATAGGTAGGTTTTCCATTTTCCCCAAGGTCATAAGTAGGTACCTACTACGCTGTGTAAGATGTACTCAGAACTACTTAGTACCCATCAAGGCTAGATTGCCTAGGCCATGAACGTTACGCTAGCTAGCCAACAAAACGAAACAGAGGTTTTTACAATAAATTACAATGTTTATTTTTATGAAAACTGCTGAAATGCTAATTGCTGACCGTTGAAATATTGCCTCGTGTTAAGTAACTACCTACTCATTAAATAAACCGGTTCTATAGTAAACAAATCGATTTATTTAAGCCGCTAAAATTTTCCGACACATTAAAGCCTACTTCAGTTACAAACTAACAAAAAAAAAATTAATAAGAATAAAAATGTAATACAAACGCACATTTCTTCCGGTTCCCGCGTAAACGTAGTAATAGATAAAATTCCAGAAAGAGTGACACTTTTTTTTTAATCACAGACACGCGTGCATACTGCCGCGAGTTTCGGATGGAACTAAATAAAATGTGTGAGCGCCAGCCTTGATTACTACATTATCATTTTCATCATGAATGTGTACAGGTAGACTGCCTATACCTATTGAGCATTCATTTGTAGACCTTTGAACGATGAGGCGATAAAAGATGTGTCACTATCTTTTATCGAGTCCAAAATCCGATAACAAAAACCGATGATACGGTTTTAAGTATAAAGATTTGAGTGATTATCTTTCTGTCACTATTAATTATAATTAGACTTACGTGCTGAACAGACAGTAGAGATAATTAGAACTTTTATCATACCTATATGGAAAAATCCGCCAAGTGCGAGTTGGACTCGCGCATGAAGGGTTCCGTACCATTTTATATGGAAAATGAACGTGTCTATTATTTACAACTAGCCAAAATACAAACATTTTTCGGACCGCAAAAAATAACTTTATTTTTCATACAAATATGTGAATAACAAAGTTATAATTTGCGGTTTCACAGTTTATTGTATGGGGACCCCCCTTCATATATATTTTTTTGAAAATTTCAGCTTTCTAGCTGTCACGGTTAATGAGATACAGCGTGGAGACAGACAGACAGACAACGAAGTAGTAATAGGGTCCCGTTTTACCCTTCGGGTAACGGAACCCTAAAAATGACAAAGCATTCCGTGCTACTTTTGATATCTAGCAATGCAGCAACATTAACCTAAGACAATTTTAAAAGGATTGTGGGGCTAGCTCACTGGCTACCTACGTGGCTGGATACTGAGAATACCAGTTTCGTAGGAATTTCTCCTATAGAGAAAAGGTCAACCTAAGTGCACTTACTAAGTTGCTCTCTACATAGATGGATGCTGCCATCTATGGAGAGAGAAATATCGAAATGTGGAATGAAGTCTACTTGGCCCGCTAAATTACCAATGGTGAAAAGATATAATTATATTAGGT
Source organism: Heliothis virescens (assembly GCA_002382865.2). Taxonomy (NCBI): domain Eukaryota; kingdom Metazoa; phylum Arthropoda; class Insecta; order Lepidoptera; family Noctuidae; genus Heliothis; species Heliothis virescens. The sequence goes on from NWSH02000556.1 coordinate 11,090,990, forward strand.
AGATTTTTTTATTATTTTATTTAAATGATTTGCTTTTTTAGCTTGCAAAAAAGAGCTAGAACCACAAAATTGTGTCAGCAGATTTCTATCTAATATTATAATGTTGAAGAGTTCGTTTCCGTGAACGAGAATATTTTTTCAAAAGCCTGTAGCTCCTACTACCTCAGGACTAATTTTACTACAGGAACTATTGAAATTTTTTTTTTTGTTTTTTTTCTAGGGAAGCTATATCAAGGTAGGAGGAACTCCAAGTTAGTTAAGCAAGAGTGATAAAACAATGCATAAAACGGTCCCCCTGCAAATTTGAACCCGTTTCTGCCATTTCACTTCGTAAGTAGAAAATTTGCATGCAGGCTGATTCTTTTTTAATTACTAAACTAGTCCTCCCTCCTTAAATAAGTTTTACTAGAATTTCTTTAAAGCTAGGAAAGGAAGGTAATGAAACATTATTACTTTACTATGTTGCACGGTAGCCGCTGCATCCAACTTTGTTATTAGAAAGTCAAATATAAAATGTAACATAGGTAAACGACCGCATAAAAAGTGTTGGCTCCAGTGCGGAACAATATTCAGCCAGATGACGGATAAGAAAACTATTTGCTGCATAAACTTGATGAGTTTAATTTATTATACTTTCAGATTTTATAAAAGTGAGTATGTGAGTAAATAGATAGTTAGAAACCCAGGCTTCGGATTTATTTAAAAGAAGGAACAGTAGGACACTCCATTCCACACCACCCACGGGCACCAATGATCCCTTATTTATTAATTTCCCATATACCTACCAAAAATTATTAATAGTCTTGTCTTCTCCAGTCTAACCAGATGCAGTAAAGTGCCGTTGTTATATATTAAAGTGACTGTCTGTCTGACCTTCACAGAGTGGTTGATAACGTGGCCCTTGGATGGAATGGAAACAATAAGAAACTCGTTTCATCCATCGTCAACAGCGGTGCCGTGTGTGAATCAACATACTCCTCTAGTATTTTGTTTAACCGACTTCCCAAAAAGGAGGAGGTTCTCAATTCGACCGTATTTTTTATTTACCAGTAAGCAGCATATATAAATATTTAAATTTTGTAATTCTAAGAAATAAGGAAATTAGGTAAAAGGACAATGGGCGCTTTGGTACCCCCGTCCAACAGTGTTGATTGTAGTACCATTGCGTAGGTCTTGGAAAGGCAAAAAAATATTATTATGGCGACTAGTCTCAAATCCTTGTCCAATTTGCGTGATATCGACTAATAGAATTTGCAATGACTACTAANAAAGGACAATGGGCGTTTTGGTACCCCCGTCCAACAGTGTTGATTGTAGTACCATTGCGTAGGTCTTGGCAAGGCAAAAAAATATTATTATGGCGACTAGTCTCAAATCCTTGTCCAATTTGCGTGATATCGACTAATAGAATTTGCAATGACTACTAAATCATCAACATAGATGCAGTTCTTAAGTTTAAACAATATTTAATAAAATCTGGTATGAGTAAAAAAAAACAGGAATGGGTCCGTTTTAGAACGTTTGCCTACCGACTGTATTAAAAAAGACTGTGGAAACCTTTGCAGCTTATACACAACTGTCCATATGTATTTGATGAAAGCCTTTCAGTGTTTAAAACCAGTTATGTAAATGTTTAGAGTCGAACACTCTGTCGGACTCCTCTTAGTGTGGGAGAGGTGAGTAGTGAGGACTTATTGATGATTTCCTTCCAAAAAAAAAAAACAGAAACTTAATGTGTACGTTTGAACTATTGTCAAATCGGTTGATGATGGTGTGTCTGTAGTTTGACTCCATGGTCAATCAAAAATCCTTTAGATTACGATAAAATGTATATTAAAGATTAGAAGATGTATATTAACTGAGTTTAAAGAGATTATAGTAGCGACATATTCCTTATAATACATTTGCGTATTTAGATGACTTACTATTTTTTTGTCGAAGCAATTTTAACAATTACTCGGATCGGACAACTAATTGAGACAAGCCCCATCGTTTTTATGATTCTTCACGTAAAGGCGTTTGTAATGATGTATCACACATTACTGTTGGAGGTGGTACCAAATCCCAAACAACTTGCCCATTGTCCTTTGGTCATTATTTCCAGGTTACTGGGGTGAATTTTAAGAGTTAAAAGTATTTTTTTTTTAAGAAACATAAAATTTCAATTAAAATTATAAAATGTATCAGGAAAAGCCTGTTGAAGATTATAAGACTTTAATGAAAAAATATCCAATAAAATACATTCTACAGAACCCTTGCTATTTAAAAAAAAAAACAGAAGAACCGCAAAAATTATGACAGATTCGAGACATTGACAGTGACAGAACAAACCAAATAAATAATGTCAAAAGAAATAAGATCGAAGGTTTTATTTTGGACCAAAATTAACTTTTGAATTTGGAAAATAAAGAATAACAATGTAAGTAATCAAATAGAACATTGAAATTAATTTTTATTACGAACATCGGAGGCTTTGTTTTCAGAAATATACCATGAAAGTTTGAATGATAGACCACGATCGTATTATTATGTAAACAAGAAATAAGTATCTACTACTAAGCTTAGAGATAAAATAGAAAGTTTCTGCATCAAATATGCCTAGCCCCTTTCACATCATTCCGCGTCGCGTACATACACGCTAGCGAATTTGAAATTAGAACTGAATCTATTTCATCATAGTTTCGAAAAAACAAACGACTTGTGTTAATTAACATATTTATCAGAGAGCAATGAGCATATCGAACGGCGTTAAAGCGAAAAATATCCAGGTAAGCATAATTTCTGTACCTACCTTAGAATTCACAATGTGCGAATTAACGAATGAGTTAGCAAATATTGTCTCATGCAAGCAACACATAGTTAGCATAGCTTTTATCCTTGCACTTGCATAGGGCATTGATCTTTAGTCTTACAACCAGTTTCAGTGGAGGTTGCATAGCTTGCTGTGACCTCCTTGGTTTTATTACTTAACTTATTTTGTTCATGTACAATGGAGAATGCATTCAGTTTTATTCAATAAAGGCAATACATTATCTAATTAATGCGTATTGAATGTGTATTTTATTGTTATCTGTGGTATATTGAATAGTGTAGTTTCTGTGTTGCACAGTGAGTGGTGTGTTTTCAATATTTGTGCAAGGTAGGTACAGTAAAATAAAAAAATCTTTTATTTATGATTGCTTTCTGTGGAATTATAGATTGTGGTTATCATGAAGCATAGTAAAACTTACAATTTATTGAAATAATAAAGGTGATTGTGAGGTAATTAAGCGTTTTGAGAATATTCCGATTGCTAATGATGTAGGTATAATATTGGGTCCGTCTTCCAAAAATGAACAAATTATTTTACATTTGCATAACTACTTACAGTTTATTTCACTTAGCAACAGGCTAATAAGATTTTAGCAGGCTTTTTCTAGTGAAACAAAAGAATATTATAATATCTTTACTCATTATTTATACAAGAATTTATTTCAACCAGCTAATTGTAACATACTTTTAAAAATGGAATACGTTATTCCATCATTTTATTTAAAATACATAAACCGCAGAGCTTCAATTAATCTTATCTAATCACAATTCACTGCAATCCGCACACATGCACCAAGATATAAATACCAATATAAATTATTTTGCCAACAGCATCATAAAAACAAACCGACAAAAATATTCCTCGGCATGGCTACCAACATGCTGAAGCACGCATTCCTCATCTTCCGAACATACCTGGACCTGTTCATCGACATCATCTATGGCTATTTCTGGGAGGGGGCAAGGAAACCAATACCCGATTTAGAGAAGAAACATGCAATGTTGGCGGAGAGTGCCGTCACCTTGGCTGCGAAGATCAGGAATAAGGAGTTGAAGTCTGAAGAATTGGTTAAAGCTTGCATTGAAAGGATTCAACAAGTGAGCAATTATTATGTCTATTTTAAATGATAATTTTGGTTGCGTTTGTTACACCCTCAACAATTTAAATTATATTTAGTAATTTAATATTGAAGGCACTTCTTTAAAATATTGAGAAATAAATCATCTACTGGCACTTTCCCAAACTATGTTTGAGTTGGCTTCCAGTCCAGATGTAGCTGAGTACTAGCAACTACCTGCATTTTTCATACAGCAACTGCCTGTCTGACCTCCACAACCACGATACCTCTTCCTAAGACTGGTTGACTCTGGCTTCTAACTACCCGTAATGACTGTCAAAGATGCTCGCCAATTTAACATGCCATCCGAAATACGGAGGAACTTGACATCTCATGGCAAGATGGTCAATGGTCACCCATCCACCAAACGGGCCAAGCGTTGTTTACCTTATGAATAAATATTTATCTGCTTGCAGGTAAATCCAATAACAAATGCGGTGACTGATGAGAGATTCGAGGATGCTCTGAAGGAGGCAAAGGAAGTGGACAAACTCATTGAGACCGGCCTTACTGATGAGTACTTCCAGAAGAAACCATTCTTGGGTAACTAATTTGTTTAAAAACTATTTTCTGTCTGCGGTTTCGCCAGTGTCCTGAAAGAACTACTTTGGGGACCCCGATAAAAGTAGGATTTAACCTTCCACAATAAATTGGCTCTCTAATACTGAAACTTTAAATAGGTTCAGTTCTTGAGATTAGTGTGTTTAAACGGTTTAAAATTATCACAAACTAGCTTACGTCTATGATTTACCAGCCACCAGGCGATCTATTTTCAGCACTAGGATAAAAAAAATTGCCTTTATTTTCACATCTTCTGTTATTGATATGATATTTTATTTAGTGTAGTTTCTGACAAACATGAAAACGCGACTTTCGAGTTCAATTTATTTACATTTAAAGTGAATTTCATACATTCACTTGATTTATTTTTATTTATGCCTTTCTGAAATCATGAGTAGTGGTGGTGTACAGTAAGGCACTCACTAGAGTCAATTTTACATTGCTTTATGCAAAACAATTATTAAGTTTGCTAATCCGTAACTCTCGGTTTACGCAACAAGTTGTTGCAATAGTTAAATCATCCAATTTCTTTTAAATTACATGTGTACAGACAACAGCACATCAAGTTACCACAATCTGTCAAATTTCTGCAATCGATTTTCAACCTTATCACAATGGAGGTAGGTAAATATTTGATTGGTAAAATTTGACAGATTCGTATACGTTGACCTGCTGTTGTCTGTACATAACAGCTTCCTACATGATTTCTATCATACTTCTGGTCTTGCTACTTTGATAAGGAAATACTTTGAGTAAGCTGATAAAAAGTTTTCAAATTGTTTTTCTAATTATGCTGATAATCCTACCTTACTGCCTTACTAATATTATAAATGCAAAAGTAACTCTGTTTGTCTGTCCGCCTTTTCAAAGTCAAAGTCAAATCATTTATTAGGGTTCCGTAGCCGAATGGCAAAAAACGGAACCCTTATAGATTCGTCATGTCTGTCTGTCTGTCTGTCTGTCTGTCTGTCTGTCTGTCCGTATGTCACAGCCAGTTTATTCTGAAACTATTAAGACTACACCATTCAAACTTGGTAGGTAGATGTATTATGTTAACCGCTTTACGACTTTTATACAAAAATAATAATATTAGAAGGGGGCTCCCCATACATGGAACTGAAACAAAAAATTTTTTTTTTCGTCTAACCTACACTTGTGGGGTGTCTATAGATAGGTCTTTAAAAATGAGATCGAGGTTCCTAAAACCATTATACTTTCAAAGTGCTAAAATGTGTAAAAAAAAGAAGAGAGATAAGATTTGCTAATCGTAACTCTCGGTTTACGCAACAAGTTGTTGCAATAGTTAAATCATCCAATTTCTTTTTAAATTACATGTGTAACAGACAACAGCACATCAAGTTACCACAATCTGTCAAATTTCTGCAATCGATTTTCAACCTTATCACAATGGAGGT
>NWSH02000556.1:11129213-11141415 GCA_002382865.2 Heliothis virescens
GGTAGACTAATAAGAGGTAGTCTTCCACTCTTATCACGACTCTTCAGACTACCATCTTCCGCAAATCTCTTCACCCAACGCCTAGTAGTCTCTCTCTAAAAACAATAATATATATTACACACTTGCAATAAGCAATTGAGCTATTTTATAAATATCGTCACATTATATTAGAAAAAAATACTTACGCATAAGCCGGTTTAATTCTATATTTGAGATTATATTAAGACCATCCGAATATAGGGTCACAATATTTGACTTGGCTTCAATACTAATATAAGCCTGCATAATGAATACAAAAGAATACAATCGCAACAAGATAACACAAACGCTCGTTACTGTGTTCATCAACAACAGCGAATACCGGAATAATTTATAAGTGACTAGAAAAGTTGTTAAAATATGAGGATAGATTTAAAGTGAACTTATCATAATCTACCCTCATATTTTAATAACGACGCGACGCTAAGATTACAAACTAAGAAGGTCGTAAGTACCATTAATATTGCTATGCAATTGTTTTTTGAAACTGGTACTCCACTTATGCTTACTACTGTACTTACATAGTCGAAAATCACTTTAATTAACCATCAATTTGAAGTCAAAAAGTTGGTAAATTATCCTGTCATCGGTATAAAATGTCCATGCCACAGTTCCATTTGACCATTTGATCCGTACTTTGAAGGAAATTCCCCTATAAGTATTTTGCCTTTACAAAATGAAACCTATCACACCGACAGAGGTGACCACACCATCAACGTATATTGTTCAGGTAACTACAATACGAACAAATTCTACAGACTTCAGTCAGATTTTCTGCAGTCGATTTTCAACCTTATCACAATGGAGGTAGGTTAATTTTTATACTGGTAAAATTTGAGAGATTCGTTTACGTTGACCTGCTGTCGTCTGTACAACTATTGAGTTCATGATTTACCTGTATAGGACTGTGAAAATTATGGCAATTATTTTGACTTTTCTTAATAAATCTTTTTACTTGTTTGGAATTAATCTTCGATTTAGTTTACAAGTTGCCTTCCGCAGCCGTTTCATTCACATCCGGTGGTACGAAGTATTCTTCAATCAAATTGGACCAGTATTTTCTAAGATTAGCTTGTTCAAGCAAACAAACAAACTCCCCAGGTGGATTCCCAGGAATCATTGAACAACATTGAAGTTAATTTTCAGTCATTCTATACACAAAACAAACAAAAGTTTGTAAACAAAACACAAAACGTAATTATATTTTGGCAACAAAAAAATACGCAAGCTACCAGGCGACCATAGCACGCAGGCGGTGGCGAGCCACAATGGGAACAAATTGCCCCACTATTGCCGAAATTAGACCTCCTCAAACACTTGCGCGCCTGGTACAAGTATCGTGATATATAGAGGAAAACCTGAGACGGAAATTGTCGATGTGCGTCATGAGGTGCTATTTACGGCATCCATGTTTACTTTGTTACGTTTTTACGCAGTTTAGGTATGTACAGACAACAGCAGGTCAACGTATACGAATCTGTCAAATTTTACCAATCGAACATTAACCTACCTCCATTGTGATAAAGTTGAAAATCGATTGCAGAAATTTGACAGATTGTTGTAACTTGATGTGCTGTTGTCTGTACTACTTCTTACTTACAGCTAAAATCTTATGTTAATGTCAAAATTGTATCTCTAAACGCCAACAACTGATAGATCAGTTTTAGAAATCCTCCAATAGAGAACAGACATATTAACATGTTATGTTTGAGTTCAAAATCCAAATTAATCCTTTCGGTGTTGCCATGTAAAACAAACTCATCGTGCCCGTGTCTCCAGACTACGGTGTAGCCAGGTGTGCACAAACAAACTCCGTTTAACGACCTTTTAATAATGTGGGACCAGTCAAAAACTTGTCCCGTCCTAAACAAATGACATTACACACGGATCTGATATGTGCTGGATATACAGGAAATATTAGCTCGAAATATGGTGGTGAAATTATATTTTGGGTGGAATTTGCGTCCTAAGTAACATTTAGATAACATAACTAAACAGAAATAGTTCCCTAGGGACCTGATCATCCAAGTCGCATCCTCCAGCATCGAAGCTGGGGCTGATGGCAGGAAACTTACAGATGTCATCACAACCATCATCACTATCAATATCTTCATTATCCTATTCATATCCTGATCCATCTTCTGGCATATCTTGCAATAAACGAACGAACTAAAAGTAACGAAAAACTCGTTCCCTCAACAAACTAGTTTTTGTCTGAAGGCGTATCCAGTCAAATTAACCCCGTGTATTCTAACTAACTAATCGTGTTCTGCCAAATCCCCGGTAAGCTCATTGTTTACCTTATAACAACAATGAACGCCCGATTCCTCAACTAATAAGTAGTTTTCGTTTGTTTTGCACTTTCAAGATGGATGACAGATTATAAAGTGATGGAATAATCTTGATCGTTGTTTTACTGCGGAATTCAGTATTCTGTCTATCTCTGGATTTGCTTACTAGAGATAGGAATTTGATATTACTTCTATGGGGCTTATGTCAAAATTCTATCCCTAGTAAGCAAATCCAGAGATAGATAGGTTATTGAGAACGGCTGTTAGCTGTTAGTGATTTAACCTCTTGACCTATTATAGGTTATTTTAGGGTAACTTAGACCTTCATTTTTTTTAGGATTTTGTGCTGATCAGTTGCTGTTCTATCTTTAAAAAAAACTAGTATTAATAGAGTTAATACTGTATGTAGCGCTTTCCCCAAAAACTACGGAACTGATTTTAATATTTTGTACGATAGCCTAAAGCTTGGAGAAAGGACATTTTATCCAGTTACGGGAAATTGTTTCCTCGGAACGCCAATTTGTACATCATAATTATGATAAAACAGCGCACCTCTGTTTATGTATAAGTGACACCTATGTAACCACCTATGTTTCACAAATAAACTGATTGATTGATTGACGCGAATAAAATCTTGGGAAACAACTGGTAAATCTATACTAATATTATAAAACTGAAGAGTTTGTTTGAACGCGCTAATTTCAAGAACTTCTGGTCCGATTTGAAAAATTCGTTCAGTGTTAGATAGCTCATTTATCGAGAAAGGCTATAGGCTATTTTTTATCCGGGTGCACGGGTCCACGGGAAAGCGAGTGAAACCGCTGGCGGAAGCTAGTAATATTATTGTCTATTTTATCATGTTTTCAGTTTGCACGAGCAGGCCAACTCCATAAAATAAACTGGCAGCTTTGTTAATGGCCTCCAGTAATCTGTACAATACACGGACGTAGCTATAGCTTTGACAAGGGGGGGGTCCCCAAAATAAAAAACAGAGCTTTAAACATTGCCTGCAACTATAACGCGCAAGTGAAGTCGTAGGTAGTCTGTAATATATGTATAACTTAGGTTACTCTAAGTCAGTGGCGGCGCTAGACCGAATGTGTACGTCGGCGAAATCGAGTTCGCGAGGCCCCTGTTGCCGTGGCCGGAGAGGGGAGGGTGATTGGGTTGTCACACAATTTTGGTACCTAATGTATAATTTATGAAGCAAAGAAGTAGAAAGCAAAAAATATGAATGCGCGAGCGAAGCGAGCGCGAATTTTTTCCAGCGCGACGTGTAAACATCGAAAAAAAAGGGCGCGAGTGGAGCGAGTGCGATTTAGTTTTGTTGTTTTAGATTAAGTCACAAAAATGTATCCTATGAATTTTGTAAAGCTAAAATTGCCGCCATTTGTTTTAGTTAATTTGTGGGGGCATAAAGCCAAGAAAAATACAGACTATGTCATATAAATACGCGAGCGAAACGAGCGCGAAATTTTTTTCATATGTTCGAGGATTAAACGAGGTTGGCGAAACGAAAATAGATAGGTAACTAGTTTTTCTGCGAGGCCCCCTCAAGCGCGAGGCCGTCGGCGGTCGCCGACGCCTATCGTCACCTCTGCTCTAAGTAGGTGCCTTTAAAGAAAGTTATATGTAATGTATGTATTGCAATGTTTATTCAAAAGTTGAAAGTTTAGAGTAATAGATTTAAAATACTACGTTTTTATATACATACGTTTGTTTTCTAAAATCGGCGCGGTGCATGTAATTTGTTTCTGTTGGACAAGTAAGACAGATATGAATGGGGGGTGTCTGGACACCCAAAACACCCCCCTTATATACGTCCGTGGTACAATATATTTTCGCCGTTATTACTCTTCTAATTAGAGTAGTTTTTCTTTCTCCGTGTTTCAATAAAGACTGGCTATTTTTTAAGCTATCAAAGTTCGCTATAAATTTTCGTTCTACTATGTTTACTGGATTGTTACTTTTGCATTTATAATATTAGTAACGGTTAATGTATCCATTTCTATACTTTTTTTTTTTTTGTAGCCTTTTTATTGTTCCACTGCTGAGCACAGGCCTCCTCTCACACGGATAAGGATTGAGCATTACCGTGCTTGCTCAATGCGTGTTGGTGATTTCAGACTTAATAGTCCAGGTTTCCTCAAGATGTTTTCCTATACCTTTTATCAGCCATTGGTGTCTAAGATATACTTATAAAGTACATACAAACTTAGAAAAGTTGCACTTTTGTTGGTACTTGCCTGACCTGAAATCGAACTCATACACTCATACCTGAGAGGTGGGTGCTTTACTCACGAGGCCACCACGACTTTTTTTATACTTCTAAGATCTATACTTACCGATTTGAAAAAATATTTCACTGTTGGGAAGCTACACTATGCTCGTGTAACATAGGCTATAATTTTATTCGGGTGCAGAAAGAAGATTTAGAAAACAGCTAGTATATAATACATAATTATTTAAAAAAACCTGCCAAGTGCGAGTTGGACTCGCGCACGAAGGGTTCCGTGCCATTATCTATGAAAAACGTACAATAGGAATGGTCAAGTGTAAGTTAAATAAGTAGCACATTATTTTTCATAGATGGCGCTACTAGTATACAATTTTGCAATTAATTAATATAAATCAACAGTCTTAATAATTAACTTTTTTATTTTTTTAGTATTTGTTATTATAGCGGCAACGGATATACATAATTTGTGAAAATTTCAGCATTCTAGCTATAAGGGTTAATGAGATACAGCCTGGAGACAGACAGACAACGAAGTCTTTGTAATAGGGTTCCGTTTTACCCTTTGGGTACGGAACCCTAAAAATGGAGTAACCTGGAAGGCTGTCTTGTGTCCTTACCTAGTAATACTTTTCGAAGTATTTTTTTGAGATTTCGTGATAAAAACAGCACTGGTTGATAAACAATAATGCTACAACAGAACCCCTCTTGTTTGTGGAACTCATAACAACATCATTTTCGCAAAACACGCCAAAAGGAACCAATCTCTTGAAATAATTCAATTTCTTGTCGTTCCTGCTTCAAACGATCTCGCATTGTCATTTTTATTAACGATATCAGATGACGGGACTAAGGCAAAAGCTATTAAATTTTCCTTTTTATATAAGTGGGGATGTTATTTTCCCTGTAGATATACATATGTATGTATATGCTTTGATTTGTTATGAAAAACAAGTAACGAAAGCAGATTAGAATGTAGAACAGTCGACAGCCAGTCAGTGTACCCAAAATCTGCCATATCTGACAAATTTTACCAATCGAATATTAACCTTCCACTATTGTGATAAGGTTTAAAAATCTATTGAAGAAATTTGAGAGATTGAGGCAGGATAATGTGCTGTCATCTGTACTTATGATTATATTGATTACTGGCTTTTTTCCCGCGATTTCACCCTCGTCCCGGGGAAGTTCTCCCCATGCCTGGATAAGCTTTAAAACAGTCAACAGTCTAATAAAAAAAACTTAAAATTAAACACTAAAACTAAAAAAACAAAAAACCCGACTGCAAAAAATAACCACAAACTAAAAAGGGAAAAACAAGCTCTATAATTTAGTGTAAAGAGTATACAGTACACCGTACATTATATTTTATTCGGTACTTACATAAACAAAAGATATATTTTAATGTATTAAAAAGGCAGTTGTATGCAGGCGGGACAAACAAATCTACAATTAGTACAATCTGTATTTAGCATTAGTCGAACATTATTCAAACCCTTTTGTGGAAAAGTAAACTACTGTAAATATTTGAGTGTCCCGCCTGCATACAACTGCCTTTTTAATACATTAAAATACTATCTTTTGTTTATGTAAAGTACCGAATAAAATACGGTGTACTGTATACTCTTTACACTAAATTATAGAGCTTGTTTTTCCCTTTTTAGTTTGTGGTTATTTTTTGCAGTCGGGTTTTTTGTTTTTTAATAATAACTTTTTTATTTCAGACTTTTTAGTTTGTTTTATAAATAAGTGGCCCAATTTAGAATGCTTAGAGTACTTCTCACAACTTGAGGAAATTTACTGAATTAATTAAATTAAGTTCCCATAGACGTTGGAGCTCTTTTAACGAATTTTGGTCATGTGGCTGATGCAATAGCTTTTTTGGGCTAAGGTTGCTGATGGTTAGTCCGTCTAGTGTTTTTCATTCACATAGGGAGCCCCCTCGCGTCTCACCGCGCCGCGCCCGCGCCGCCGCCGCCACGTAAATAGCAGTCGGGTATTATATAAAAATTCTATTAATCATTTCATTTTGTTCTTGTTTAGTTTGTATTTTTTTTACTGATTCTTTGTTCATTTATTATCTACACTGTTATACTAATATTATAAAGAGGACAGACAGGTACCTACCTATTTATGTTTGTAACGAATAGGCTCAAAAAGTACTGGATCAATTTAAAAAATCCTTTCACCATTTGGATGTTATTATCTTTCATTCTATAATATTTGTCATTCGTAGCGAAAACTGAGATTTAAAAGTTTTAGTTTTTATTATTTTCGTTAGACGTAATATCTTTCATTTGAAATTGAAATTGCAAGTTATATATATATTTGGAATCGCTATTTAAAACTCTTCATTTTGATACCCACTCGATGGGGTTGGGTAAAAAATTTTTTTTTTTTACCTCACATTATGGGGTACGAAATCCGCCATTTTGATTTTTTATTTGTCTTATGTACCCAGTGTCACTCGCGCTATCAAGACGAATCTAACGACACCAAATACATATACTATCCTTCCAGCCGTTCAGGCTGTAGCAGGGAACATAGAAATTTAGTCTACATACATACATACACGTCAAAAACATTACCCTCCTGGCTGTGGGCAGTCGGGTAAAAAGCGGCCAAAAATTCCCCCTTTTATTGCTGAGACGGTTGATAATTATGATGTATATACATACATATATATGTTAATAAATAAATAAAAGGTATAAATTAAAAATATTTACAAAAAAATACGCAGTAAAAGTACCTCACAGCAGAATAAAAATACGTGCAAAATTGGGAACTATTCACCTGTTTTTACTAAAAACAAAACAACAACATGGACGTATTTGTTTGTGCAACTATATTGAAATATTTCTGCGTATGTTTGTCTGTTTTTATTTCATTGCTAGTGAATTTCCCCGGGGTGAACCTGTGGTGTTGTGTGCTACTTAACCTGACCATGTGAGGGTAATTCGGTGATCCAAGCTTGATATTTTATAGTTTCCAAACTTTAGGAAAAGTAAAACTGGGGGAGATTTGGATTAAATTAGCCAAACAAACTTCCGAGTTTTACAAGGTATCTAGTGTTTTCTAATGGTTACACCATTTTTTTTATATCTGGTAGCGGTTTGGCAATTTTTCTCCCGGCAGTATCGTCCATTTTTTTTATAATATGTAGTGATTTTAGTTAAAATGTGTATTTAGTTCATTTATTTTTCTTCTTTTCTCTCTAATAATAATTATCTACTGTGAAGAGCGAGACCTCCTAACACAGGTATGTCTAATAATGTCCACGTGTGACGACATTTATTCATTTCTAAGCTAATGAAATAAAGCTTTTTATTTTATTTTTGTTTTTTATTTCAGTGACGTTCTGAAAACTAATGGTCAAAGGTCTCGTCTATTTAATTTAGGTGGTGCATTCAGGGTAGTTGGTAGGCACCTAGGGTAAAAAATTGGTGCCTTTTTAGAATTCGGGGGTAGCACGGATTTTTTTCAGTTCGTTTGGTATCGGTGGACCGTGATGTCGATGGTGCGAAAATTGCTAGAAAAAAGTACAAAAAAACCTTGTCGGGTTTCAATCAACAAACCTTTTATATGTGACACGGTGACATCGCCACTGCGGGGCTTTTATTTTTAGACCGACTGTAAAAGGATGATAAAGGAAAAAATACTGTAGCTAGTACCAAGTTAGAAAATTTTAATCAATAATATGACATTTTATTATGTTCATAAAAACAGAATTAAATAATAAAGCCTACTTTAGAATATCTACGGATTGATGTAACCCATACATATATCTGTTAGTTTGATTACTAGAGATACTAACTTGAATTTTGCTGCAGGCCATTAGCAAAATATAATTAACGTCAAATTTCTATATAGTAAGCAATAGGTTATTGAAAGCCATCGCCTTCAACTTTTCAATTAATTTAATAATTTTGTATCCATTATAATTAAACGGCATAAATTATACAGCAAAACATGAAGGTCACTGTGTTTTTTTAACACCTCACATTGAAACATATACAATCATGTGTTTTGTTCTGTTTTCTTTTATTTTTAATTAATTTATCTTTTATCTTTATCGTAACTCTACAGCGGATCACACACTACCACTAGATGCTGCGACTTCGAAGAGAAACTATAAACGCGATCCCGTTCCCTGAAGGCGCACCAACACATGCTGAGCACGGTGAATATGGGCTAATCCCCCCAGTTAGACAGGGGTTACACGATCAGTCTAGCGTCAGTCCATTCCATCAGTCTGGTCCAGAATGTAACGTGTTTTGACTGATGCCAGACTGACGAACGAAAAACACGGTACGGACGACAGCAGGTCAACGTATACGAATCTGTCAAATTGTACCAATCGAACATTAACCTTCCACTATTGTGATAAGGTTGAAAATCTATCGCAGAAATTTGACAGATTGTGGTAACTTAATCTGCTGTTGTCTGTACATTCTGGACCAGACTGATGGAATGGACTGACGCCAGACTGATCGTGTAACCCCTGTCTTACGGCCTGAGTTACCTTTGTCTAGCATTAGGCGTTTTTACGACGAGACGCTTCCTGAAGCAATGCACGTGGTAGTGTGTGGTCCCTCTCCACTTACAAAAATAGTAACTTAAAAATTATTTAAACATAGTCTTATCTTTAGTATTGATAGTCGCTAGTCTCATGTCGATATAACCATCCGCCACTCTAGCCTTAGTCATCGGGTGTGATAGGTTCGCGTATATCCTGCCTTTGGTGAACGGGAAGCCTTTGGGAATCACTGCAGGGTTCACTGTCATATTCGACATCCTCAACGGGCCCTGAAAAAAAATACATAAGAGCGATTTCCAAAACTGGACTTTATAACTGTGGGCTGATTCTCTAACGCAAAACATCTTTACAACCAAGAAATCATCGTTGCAACATCTATAAGTGCGCGATCGCAGCGCTTCAGCGATGTTGACGGCGCGACATAGAACTAAAATATGGTGTCAAATGTATGAAAAATCATCCTCGCCTTCGACTACATCGACGACTTCGCCTTCGATTTCATCCTTCAAACCGAAAAGCTTGTCATTTGTTTGGTCGTCGTTGTTGTCATCTATGATGTGTCAGTTAGAGAATCGCATGACTGAAGCCAGAGTTTCAGTGACAAGCGGTATGGGTTTCTTACATAAGGCACTCCGGGTCTTATTCGCGATGAAATTATAAAAGGTTTACGATTCCTCTTTTCTCCTCAAGAAAAAAGAACGAGAAAATGGGTATCGTAAACCTTTTATAATTTCATCGCGAATAAGACCCAGTTGTTGTCTTAAATATGTGTACAAGTCGTGAAAATTTAAAAACATTTAAGGCATACCTTACTTGATGCAGTTTCCGAATCCAGTGACTGGGGTTACACAGTACCCCGGTCTAGTTGGCAGTAACACCCAAGGTGCACTATACCTATGTCCTGGCTTGAGACTAACTTTAACCAGGATCTAATATGTTAGAAGGTACTTGTATATATTTACCATGTGTGGACATGGTGTTTTGATGCCCCCTGCCCTCATGGAAGACCCGAAGAACATATCCTTCTCCACGAGGTAGCACCAGTCGAAGTGGAACTCTATGAAACTGCGCTTATACTGGTTCGTTAGCAGCTCGTAAAAATACATGTCTATCTGGAAGGCACATAAAATCAATGGATTGAGATAGAAGAAAATTATTTGCAAAACCTCGGTGGAGGTTCTAGCCACCATTTTTCATAGAGATGAAGTGGTACTGTCAAACTTTAAGAAGATTCTGCAGGGTCCATGCACCAATAATCAACATCATCCTCCTTCCATCGTTCCAATGTTATAAGGAATAGACGCAGCACTTCTAAATTCCTTCTTCTGCCGAAAGGTTTGCAACCGGGACAACGATCGGATGATGATGAGATGCAGCACTTCTTACATGAGTACTTCTTTACTTTTATATATAACGACAACTCCGAAGTGACATTCTTTCCTACCATATTGTCTTTCACATAATCGTCTACAATACTAATCATCTTAACAGAAGATAGTTCTTACAAAATGCGTCCTGGCGAATCAATGAGAATACGATGCGAAGCGATTCGACGCGAATTCTAATAAGTACGCTGCACCACATCGTACCGCGCCACGTCACGTAGGCCCGTCATGATTCTGGCCGCATTGCTTCGCTTTCGATTGCAGATCGCTCACATAAATAGGACGCACCATAAATTATTGAACTTACATAAATACTACTATTGAAGGGTGTGACGGTGTGCAGGTTAAGTGCGACGTAATAGATAGGATTCTTGCGTCCATATCTCGTGGTTGTAAGGTTTGCATGAGATAGGAAGTCCGGGTTGAAGTACGTGACCCTCGGATGCTCTACACTGATGTAAGTTATCTGAAATTGAAGACGTTTTGAAACGATCTGATAGAAGTCGTCGGTCCCAAACACAGGCTCCTTCTAATCAGTCCGTTTGGAAATATGGACGAGGTCTATGCTGTGGACGACCTATGGTGAGACGATGATGAGAGTAATTTTGAAATGACATGTAATATGATCGCGTAATCGCTTAAAAAATGGCTAAGTAACAACCCACTAAGCAATGAACAATGCCAAAATTTTATACCAATATGTATATTAACTACGCAGACCAAGTACAAAAAAGTGGAAAAAAATTTTATTAGGGTGCCTCCCCTACACGTAAGGTGGGGAGTATTTTTTTTTCATTCCAACCCGAAAACGTGTGATATATCGTTGGATTGGTATTTTGAAAAGAATAGGGGTTTACTTAACCTCCTGGATGCCCGCGTCATACCTATATTACATAAAGAATTTAAATTTCGTTCTAAAGTTATCTGTGAATGTTTTTCGGAAATACTCATTTTATGATACTTGTGTAACCTTAATAAACCAGCAACACTACACCAAACGTCATTTTGAGCTTGACAGATACGTCAAATACCTTATTTTTTGAAGCGCGGCGAGGAAGATAACATGTCGTTCAGATGCTCGCGGTAGGTAATCCGAAAATCATTATTGAATCAACCTATTTGTCACAATATTTATACTTGTTTTGTACTAATAACATACCAACGGAACCAATTAAAAGATTATTTCTTCAAATAGTCAATTATTATGGACATTGAGATCAGAAACTTTTTAATGTCATACTGGTATTACAATGGTTCTCAAAATGAAAATTTTCTCATTGTTTATGTCGTATATATATGACATAGGTTCCCTCTTTCTACAGCCTTACGTGATAAAGAACTTTTATTGTGACTCGAAGAATCGGACAAAGATCTCACTGATGCTGATCAGAATGAGGACACTCTTACTCCAAGACCTGGAGAAGACGAAGAATTCAGTACTTCGTCTTCCAGCTCCTCAGATGAGGCTATAGACTACAATCTTCTGTAATGGAGAGAAGGAGTCGACGCCGAAACCCCACCCGCCCATCTGGTCGTGGGGGGCCAACTAGAGGCACCCGAGGATATTCACATCATGCAGTAGTTAAAGTATAGTACATAACGCCTATCTCTGACCCATGGAATAGTCAGTTTGAACCCTTTAGAACTCTCGTTTTACCAACCCAGTTACAAAAAAGTTGAGACCGAGATTGATTCACTTATTTACGTTTTAATC